>JAGDYQ010000056.1:993379-1020165 GCA_021962125.1 Bulinus truncatus
GCATGTTTAAATCAAATTTTATGCGCTCTTTGATTCAGTGTTAATATTTCTGGAAATCAAAGACAATGATTTGCGACACAAATCAATAAATTAAAGAAGAAAAATATCCTAAGCATTTTTGTAACTTTTTCGCTTGGGGATCCGTGGGCAAGTTTTGATTATAAAAAGGGGTCGTGGTTCAAAAATGTTTGGGAAACACTGGTCTAATATACAATAGCAGTATTCTTAGTCCAATATACAATAGCAGTATTCTTAGTCCAATACATAATAGCAGTATTCTTAGTCCAATACATAATAGCAGTATTCTTAGTCCAATATATAAGAGCAGTATCCTTAGTCCAATATATAATAGCAGTATCCTTAGTCCAATACATAATAGCAGTATCCTTAGTCCAATACATAATAGCAGTATCCTTAGTCCAAAACATAATAGCAGTATCCTTAGTCCAATACATAATAGCAGTATCCTTAGTCCAATATATAATAGCAGTATTCTTAGTCCAATACATAATAGCAGTATTCTTAGTCCAATACATAATAGCAGTATTCTTAGTCCAATACATAATAGCAGTATTCTTAGTCCAATACATAATAGCAGTATTCTTAGTCCAATATATAATAGCAGTATTCTTAGTCCAATACATAATAGCAGTATTCTTAGTCCAATACATAATAGCAGTATTCTTAGTCCAATACATAATAGCAGTATTCTTAGTCCAATATATAATAGCAGTATTCTTAGTCCAATACATAATAGCAGTATTCTTAGTCCAATACATAATAGCAGTATTCTTAGTCCAATACATAATAGCAGTATTCTTAGTCCAATAAATATAAACAGCATCCTATGTAAATTTATGACATATATGTGGAAATTGTGTGTATGGCTACAAATCATGGTCGCCGCAAGTTTTTGGGGCCCAAGACTTTGAAGGCCCTGTCTTATTCTAAATGGGATCTTTTTTTTATCTGCAAATTTCAAGGGGAAAGGGTAAAAGTCGCTCCTAAATCGTCAAAGTTTTCAGGGGCCCTAGATATTTTTGATTTCGGCCCTGTATAAAACTTAATGAAAGTATATATATGTGAGAAATGAACTCCGTTGGGTTAACTCAAAATGTTATAAGATACAGTTTTTATTCCATGATATGAGACCTATTCACACAAATCCATATCTAATTATATTAGGACAGGAAATGTATTCTACCTTGTATTCTACAGCCGACATAATGAAATGTAATATTGATTTATGTATGAGTCTATACGTTCCCATAACAACACGACGCAATAACACAAGGTAATATTAGACGTAGTGTATGTGTGTTATCATTGGTGACAGGGGTTTCTTATATCCAAGTATAATAAACAATGTCAAAGATGAATACAAGTATTAACATACTAGCTGTACCCTGCAAAACCTTTGCATAGAGTTATATTCCCTTATCAGTAGGCTAGGTTATTTTTGGTTTCGGACATATCCGATTTTTTCATGATATTTTTTCCTATTGTTTACGTTTGATGGTTTTAAACTGGAATACTGTTGTATTAATTCTTTACTTTCGATTTAACGCAGAACCCCCACCCTATTATTTATATATATATTCTACTTTAAAGTCAACAAAAATGTTCAGACGGCCCTGTGTGATGAGAGCAGAAGCGTTCTCATGACTCAGCTAACTAGGCAGCTGCCAAAAAAAACACCTCTCCCCACTGTCTAAATTTTATTTTGATAGCCTCAGAAAAAAGGCGATCTGGACACTTGTCTATAGCCCCGAGATGAAACAAAATTAATCGTTTGCGGTTGTTAGAGGAAGCCCCTATTTCCAAAGTTTATTCTGAGCCCAATAATTACAGTGTTGCCAGCGGTAGCACAAACAGCATTTTATTATTTGTTCAGGGCCGTAAATTACTTTATTTTAGGGCTCCCAAATGTATCTTTGCCTATGCTCCCCCAATATATCTTGTTTTCAGACCTCCTAATTTACCTTTGCCTAGGTCGCTAGATGTAGCGTTTACTGACCTCCTCTCCCCTCCTAAGAACGGCCCTGGTTGAGATATTGGTAGGCATATTAACGGATCCAGTGTCTACGACGAGAAGATATCGAGGATGTGCCCAAGTGACTAATGGGGAACCTAACTACTGTGAGTAAAGATAAAAAAAAATCCATACATGATTCGTCATTGATCCGGTTCTTGTTATCTCAAACATCTTTGTGATTTGTTTTTTGTTTTTTTTTTTTTTTAAAGTTTACCTGTATCCACCGCGGTACCTTTATCGTAATTGTAATCTCTTTAAGGAGATGAAGAAATTAAACAATGAAAATGTCCCAATGGTGAAAACGGTTTCAAGACAACATCAAGAGATAACATCACATACAATGACAATTTTTCAAGTCTATGGAAGGATGAGATTTTTATAGCTTGATTATTTAAACTACTATTGGGTCGGGCGTCATACAATACTTCTTTCATCCGCACCTTGTCCAAAGTTACATAGTGTATGAAAGGTACCAAGAAAGAACTAGGTAGGTAACTAAAGTGACTAGTCACGCTAAGATTTCAACCAGTCACCTTTAAGCACGCTAACTGCTGTCACAGCTAAATAGTCAACGAGTTGGTTGTAGGAAATAATTTACATCAGTAACTGTAAGATTATGTTGTGGTTGTAAGAAATAATTTACATCAGTAACTGTAAGATTATGTTGTGGTTGTAAGAAATAATTTACATCAGTAACTGTAAGATTATGTTGTGGTTGTAAGAAATAATTTACATCGGTTACTGTAAGATTGTGTTGTGGTTGTAAGAAATAATTTACATCGGTTACTGTAAGATTATGTTGTGGTTGTAAGAAATAATTTACATCGGTTACTGTAAGATTATGTTGGTTGTAGGAAATAATTTACATCGGTTACTGTAAGATTATGTTGCTTGTAGGAAATAATTTACATCGGTTACTGTAAGATTATGTTGCTTGTAGAAAATAATTTACATCGGTTACTGTAAGATTATGTTGCTTGTAGAAAATAATTTACATCGGTTACTGTAAGATTATGTTGCTTGTAGGAAATAATTTACATCAGTCTCTGTAAGATTATGTTGGTTGTAAGAAATAATTTACATCGGTTACTGTAAGATTATGTTGGTTGTAGGAAATAATTTACATCGGTTACTGTAAGATTATGTTGCTTGTAGAAAATAATTTACATCGGTTACTGTAAGATTATGCTGTGGTTGTAAGAAATAATTTACATCGGTTACTGTAAGATCATGTTGGTTGTAGGAAATAATTTACATCGGTTACTGTAAGATTATGTTGTGGTTGTAGGAGATTACATCAGTAACTATAAGATTATGTTGTGGTTGTAGGAGATTATTTACATCAGTAACTGTAAGATTATGTTGTGGTTGTAGGAGATTATTTACATCAGTAACTGTAAGATTATGTTGTGGTTGTAGGAGATTATTTACATCAGTAACTTAAGAGATTTGAGAATCCTAAACAGATATAAAGATAAACGAACCATTGTCAATGACATGTGTACACGTACATACAAGGCTTATTCCGGTCAATACTTTATGGTGTACAATGAGATAGTCGCAAAACTTTATTGAATGAGTCAACAGGTACAGCTGTATGTTGACAGATATATGTTGATTGAATACGCAACTGGTGGACTTCCATCATACAGTACACAGAGTTATTTCACCTGTTTGTCTACTTGAACATACAGAGTTATCTCACCTGATTGTCTACTTGCACATACATAGTTATCTGACCTGTTTGTCTACTTGCACATACAGAGTTATCTGACCTATTTGTCTACTTGTACATATGTATGACATTCTACCAGTTTTATTCCCTTATCTAACTTGAACTCTTCTTGCTATTTTTACGTTATGTTTATGTCAGTATTTTTCTAAAAACTTTCAACATCTAATTAAAATAAGAGATTTATAATTATAATAATCATTTTAGTTCGAATGTTTTTTTTCCCCATGTACTTATCTTTAAAAAGAGTATAGTGAACACACACAAAAAAACATTGTTATGTCAAGTTTCAAATTATTCCCATTATAAATGAACGCTGACCTTCAATATGTGTTTAGTAAATTATAAAAGTATTTTTCCTAAGCAGAGGAAAGGGAGAAAAAAACAACTTTAATTTGATCCAGTGAACTTTTCAAAAAAAAAAAAATAATAAAAGTTTCCGGAACTCTTATTTATGTCCGTCGTGTCATAAAGAAATTACACTGAAAATATAGCGCAGTACACAGTACATTTTTGAATGCGGAAAAAAGTGCCGGAACACCGTTCAGCCCGAAATGAGGCACTTCTTTTTCTTTACAGCTATTATGAAATCTTTTCTTTGAAAGCGTTTTATTTATATCAAAATTTGGACCAGGACTGATACGTGATTCTATATCATATACTAGACTTTCGTCTGGGGTAAAAATAATAGATCCAAGCAATCTAGTTTTATCTATAGATCTCTCTATTAAAGTACCAATCTATTTAACATATATCTATCTTTTTAGCTTTTTATATATGTATCTATTATTTATCTATATATCTAATGTCTATCAATCTCTGTATCTATTTATTTGTTTATTTACCTATGTATCTATCTAGTACCTATCTAATATATATATATATATATATATATATATATATATATATATAATCTATCTATCTATTAATTATCTATCTATCTATTATCTATCTATCCATTTACCTATATATCTATTATTTATTTACAATCTATCTTTTATCTATCTATCTACCTATCATCTAACAATTATCTATCTATATATTATCTATATATTATTTATTTACTATCTATCTATTATCTATCTATCTATTATCTATCTATTATTAATTATCTATCTTGTATCTCTCTATTATCTATCTATCTATATATGTTTGGATACAGATAGATATCGATATGTATAAAACATAAAAAAACGATATTTGATTCAAAGCGGGAATATTTTGTATCTTTGTAAGCTCTTGTCAGTGTGAGAGTCGCCAAATAACAAAACAATGCACGTCTCATTGACCCACTGAGTACACACTGAACACACTGAGCACAAACACACACACACACACACAGAGTACAAAGCAAACAAAAATATTGCAAAGTGATGCTTTTAAAAAGTACTTGACAAAAAGTGATCGCGAGACACAATCAGCAGTTGTTACCATTAGTCATTCAAATACAAACTCCGTGTATGTTTATTTGTCTAAATTGTTGAACATGCCGAGGTAATAGTTAAAGTACGCACTTGTCTCTCTAATATTTTTATTTTCATTTATTAAAACACGGTGTGCATTTAATACAAATGTACTTGTTTACGTCAATAATAAGACAATGGTTAACAATTACAAACGTCGATAAAGGCATTAAATATGGTAACTCAACTCTGTTTAATATTAAATCGTGTACTAACGTCACAGATAATTATAGTAATAGACTATATCGTTTTCCGTGGAAGACCATACAATTTTGTAATTAAGATTATGACATTCAGTATGGAATTTTTCGAACATCTGTATGGAAGATTATGACGTTCTCTATGGAAGACTATGACATTCTCTATGGAAGATTATGACATTCTCTATGGAAGATTATGACATTCTCTATGAAAGACTATGACATTCTGTATGGAAGGCTTTTAAATTCTATTTGGTTATTAGGGCTTTCAAAATGTCTGTTTTTAATAGCTCACATGACTTTTTACAATAACTTCTTTAACACTTCCAAATATTATCTATAATACACCAGAACATTATCTAAAATACACCATAACATTATCTATAGTACACCACAACATTATCTAAAATACACCACAACATTATCTAAAATACACCACAACATTATCTAAAATACACCATAAAATTATCTATATATAGTACACCACAACATTATCTAAAATACTCCATAACATTATCTAAAATACACCAGAACATTATCTAAAATACACCAGAATGTATTTAACCCTATAATTGTTTTTTACATACTAGTTTTTGTTTTTTTTTTCTTCTAAAATCAGTCACAGAGAACGAATTAACTTTTGTATCAATCATAAAGAAAAATGAATTTTTTCGTTAACGCATGACTGTCAAGTCATGATTTTGAGAAACTATTTGTCTCAACATGGAAGTGGGGGCAAAAAAAAAACAACTATCATAGCGTGAATCCGATCACCCAATCGGAAGATTTGATTCAGTGAATTAGAAATGACTCGGATCTATTCATCAAACTTGATGTCACACTTTATACGGTGCGCATATCTAGTAAAGATACCAACTCAGACATTAGATATAATTTGATGTTGAGTTTACAGATCATTTTAGATTCAATACTTGAAACTCAGAGATGTTGTTCTGTCTAGGGGACGCACTTGTTGTTATTGTTTATGCTCTCATTATTTTGTATATCGATGTAGACTTTTACTGGAGATGTTGAATGTTTGTTTTTCGTTTTGGGGATCACACATGTAGATTCTCACGTATTTTAAACGCGTCATGTTTTCATCATGATATGTTTGAACTGTGGGTACGTCTGTACATTTAAGATATAATTGTTTTCATTACAACTGTCGGAATTCATTTAAAACTGATAGCCCTACTGCGAATGTATTACAGAAAGAAATGAAAACAAACAGCGCTACATCCTGATACAATTTAGAAACTTTATCAGACATATATGTTAGAGAAAAGGTAAATAAACATTCCCAGAGACGCAAACACACCTACACACACCTAGCCTACACAAACACACTTATTCTCATTTACTCTCACAAACACACACATACTCATTATTCTATTTACTCTCACATAAACACACACATACTCATTATTCTATTTACTCTCACATAAACACATATATACACACGCAAACATAAAATGAGATCAAATTTGATGAGAACTATTTAAAAAAAAAAGATTACCTGAACAATCCAAAGTAAACAAATTTCCAGGAAAAACCCCAAAAATCAAATCGTTGTTCTAGGAATCTCCCTGTAATGTATCGGGAGACTGACCTGTCACGTGGCGAGGGGAAGTCACCAAGACGTCAAAAACAAGAAGTCTTATGAGTATTTTTATAAGTACTAAAAGCATGTTCACAGAGGTGTGTATACAGAGGTGTGTGTACAGAGGTGTGTATACAGAGGTGTGTGTACAGAGGTGTGTATACAGCGGTGTGTGTACAGAGACGTGTATACAAAGGTGTGTATACAGAGGTGTGTATACAGAGGCATGTATACAGAGGCGTGTATACAGAGGTGTGTATACAGAGGTGTGTGTACAGAGGTGTGTATACAGAGGTGTGTGTACAGAGGTGTGTGTACAGAGGTAACAATGAAAAGACTGTACTAGGGTATACGCACATTTTAAAGGACACCATGTATTTGAATAGTACACGACACCAGTTCAATTACCAATTTTATAAAATGACTAAACAAGTGGTAGGATTGTTTTATTAGAAGGGCTTCGATTGGCGGAGACTGTCGGGGGCTCAGGAATTTTTGAAAATTTGGACCTTGCTGGATTTGTCTCTTTAGAAAACAAAATATTTATTTCGATAAACATAAATAAATAAAAATATTTCATGATGAACTGTGTACGTTTGTTGACTTTTCTCATGCAATAGCTTCATTGTCACTAGATATACTTGAACAATAACCAAGGTTATACAACTTGTTACAACAGTGTTACTCCGTTATGTTCATATTTCTCTATAAATACTGGTAGTGTTACTCCGTTATGTTCATATTTCTCTATACATACTGGCAGAGTTACTCCGTTATGTTCACATTTCTCTATAAATACTGGTAGTGTTACTCCGTTATGTTCATATTTCTCTATAAATACTGGTAGTGTTACTCTGTTATGTTCACATTTCTCTATAAATACTGGTTCGGAACTGAAAAATGTTTTTTTTTTTTCAAACTTCCCTTTTTTCATTTTATATTTTCATTGAAATATTTCTACAAAATTTGCAGCTAATTTAAGTCTAATGAATTAATTAATAATAAATTTAAAAAAAAATCTTACCTGATCTATATACGAGTTTATCAAAAGACTGGAAAAAAAAACTCACTAGAAATGTTATTCCACTATTAATAATACAAAGAACAATACTTAGATATATGACTCACTATGCAGTAATTTATATAACTAGTCATTTGTTAATATATTGAATCACTTTTCAAGAATGCAATCAAAGTGTATATCCCATCATTTGTGAATGTTAAATCACTGTTCGAAGAGTATTATAAAAGTAAAGAGTTCACAAATGACCTAAGGTAGCATTGAGGTCATAAGGTAAGAAAAAAAGTTGATGACGTCTTGATGACATACTCAGACCAACAACAGCGTCGATGACCGCCCCTGTACCCCTTCACTTCCTCGCCCCTCACTCTGTTCGCCCGTGTGTGTGTGTGTGTGTGCGCGCCCCCTTGTTAGTCTGCGATCGCTTACCTACGGTGGTGGTTCTAAGCAAGCTCAGCCCCCCTCTAGTTGTCTGCCTGCTATGTTGAGACATTCATTGTTTAGATGAAATGACGGACGCGGGTCTGGGGATGGGGGAGCGTCATTGTAGTGTAGGGTGAGGGGGGAGGAGGAGAGAGAGAGCCAGAAAAGGGGTTGAGGTGTGCAAGGAGGTGTGTGGGGAAATAACGATGATTATTAGGAGGGAGTTTTGTGGCGTTGGGTGCCTTGTGACGGGTAGGGGGAGGGGGTGCCAATGTTTGTAGTGATGGTTGTTTGAAAAAAAAAACAAGAATTGAGTCTCACTAGTAGAACTATTGATTATGTCAAATGTACGGTTGTTGGATCCTGTCAAATGTACGGTTGTTTGGTCCTGTCAAATGCACGGTTGTTTGCTCCTGTCTGATGTACGGTTGTTTGGTCCTGTCTGATGTACGGTTGTTTGGTCCTGACAAATGTACGGTTGTTGGATCCTGTCAAATAAACGGTTGTTTGGTCCTGTCAAATGTACGGTTGTTTGGTCCTGTCAAATGTACGGTTGTTTGCTCCTGTCTGATGCACGGTTGTTTGGTCCTGACAAATGTACGGTTGTTTGGTCCTGTCAAATAAACGGTTGTTTGGTCCTGTCTGATGTACGGTTGTTTGGTCCTGACAAATGTACGGTTGTTTGGTCCTGTCAAATGCACGGTTGTTTGCTCCTGTCTGATGTACGGTTGTTTGGTCCTGTCTGATGTACGGTTGTTTGGTCCTGACAAATGTACGGTTGTTGGATCCTGTCAAATAAACGGTTGTTTGGTCCTGTCAAATGTACGGTTGTTTGGTCCTGTCAAATGTACGGTTGTTTGCTCCTGTCTGATGCACGGTTGTTTGGTCCTGACAAATGTACGGTTGTTTGGTCCTGTCAAATAAACGGTTGTTTGGTCCTGTCTGATGTACGGTTGTTTGGTCCTGACAAATGTACGGTTGTTTGGTCCTGTCTGATGTACGGTTGTTTGGTCCTGTCAAATGTACGGTTGTTTGGTCCTGTCAAATGTACGGTTGTTTGCTCCTGTCTGATGTACGGTTGTTTGCTCCTGTCTGATGTACGGTTGTTGGATCCTGTCTGATGTACGGTTGTTTGCTCCTGTCTGATGTACGGTTGTTTGGTCCTGTCTGATGTACGGTTGTTTGCTCCTGTCTGATGTACGGTTGTTGGATCCTATCAAATGTACGGTTGATGGATCCTGTCAAATGTACCGTTGATGGGTCATCTAATCCAATGTTTCTATATACCAATCTATCTGTGCATCATCTACCTATCTGTGCATCACCTATCTATCTTTGTATCATCTATCTATCTTTGTATCATCTATCTATCTGTTTATCATGTATCAAACTATTTATATGTCTATCTATTTATTTAGATTTCTTTCAATTTACTTATGTTTATCCCTCTATTTATCTATCTAAAATGATTTGATTGTATTTGATATTTTAAACAAATATAATAAAATTCAGCAGTAGGAGCAGCAACTGATTATATTTTGTTTCAGATGACCACTTTGGTGAACCATACAAACCTGTCAACGTGTTGCATGTGTTGAAACTGTTAACTGGCCACTGACCGCCCAATGATACTTACATCTTCTTGTGAGACCTGAGATTTCTTTCTTTCCAGCCCCCCCCCCCCAAATCCCACTGGAGAATACTCAAGCTGGGTCATTGACTTAGTTTCTTCTGACCGAATGTTCAACCGGCTTCATTAATTATTACTACACTGTAATGTTATTTGTACATAATGGTAGTGGAGCAGGTCTAATGAAGTAACAATAACACACGTGATCATCACTTAAACATATACATAGTAGGTCGAGTGTTAATGAGCAATAAAACCATATAATACGTCACCTGCCCGAACAGGTGTGCCTAGGTTGGAAGGAGGTATGGTACCAATTCGAAAGTCGCCTGGGCCCAATCTTGAGAGGGGGGCCCAATTTTATTTTTACATTAATTATTATGTACATTATCTCATGTCATGGTGTCGAATGTCAAAAGGCAGGGGCACCCAATGAAGCCAAGCACCGCGGGCCCCCAATTCCCTAGGTTCGGCACTGCCTGCCTGGAGAGTTAGACATCGGGGTGGGTAGGGGGTGAGGGACTGTACTGAGTTAAAATTCTTCGGGACATTTCGCCCAATCCCGTGAAGTTTCGTTGAATACTCCATCCCCCAAAGTCCACTCATCTTTTAAATGGGTACCATTACATTAGTTGGGAACATTGTGCTAGCCAGGCCCGTTGCTTGCGGGGGGCCTGGGGGACGCCCCCCCCCCGCGTTTTGTCTGGCTCCTCTCTGCTTGTTTGCTCTACTTAGTAACATTTATTTCCTGCACCCCCCTGCTACTGGCCTGGCCCCTGATGTAGAATGCCTGGCCCCTGATGTAGAATTTTCACGCTACGGGGCTGGTGCTGGCCACTCAGTCCCTTCATATACCGAGGTTACAGAAACAGATGAATTCAAAACTTCGTCCTCCCTGCTGGACCTTTACCGATCTCATCTGGTGGTAGGCGTATTCCAAAGATGAACGGGAAAGTTTATGCAACGACCTAGAATTTTCGTTCCAACAGCCAAGAGTTTATAGACGATCCCCAGTTTACAGCGTGACTCAACACCAAGCCACGTACCCAAGTATCGCATTAGAAAAGCTAAACACATCCCCATTCTGTAAATAACTATATTTATTCTCAAACGTACGTGTGAGGGGGTACCCGCAAACACACTGAGGCGCCCTTTGGGGTACAGTGACGAAACCGGTCGAGAACCACTGGTTTAGAGATGAGGGAACTTTTAGACATTATTAGTACCATGACCACAACTACATAGATACTAACATGACCACAACTACCATAGATAGTACCATGACCACAACTACCATAGATAGTACCATGACCACAACTATCATAGATAGAACAATGACCACAGCTACCATAGATAGTACCATGACCACAACTATCATAGATAGTACCATGACCACAACTATCATTGATAGAACCATGACCACATCTACCATAGATAGTACCATGACCACAGCTACCATAGATAGTTCCATGACCACATCTACCATAGATAGTACCATGACCACATCTACCATAGATAGTACCATGACCACATATACCATAGATAGTTCCATGACCACATCTACCATGGATAGTTCCATGACCACAGCTACCATAGATAGTTCCATGACCACACCTACCATAGATAGTACCATGACCACATCTACCATAGATAGTTCCATGACCACAGCTACCATAGATAGTTCCATGACCACATCTACCATAGATAGAACCATGACCACATCTACCATAGACAGTAAGTAACAAGATCACAACTCCATATCTAGTCTTTTCTTTTTTGTATTATTGATAAAACAATATCTCCTTCTCTCTCTCATACATCTCTCTCTCTTTTTCTTTTTCTCTCTCTCTCTCTCTCTCTCTCTCTCTCTCTCTCTCTCTCTCTCTCTCTCTCTCACTCTCTCTCTCTCTCTCTTTTAATTTGAAAGATTGAATTTCTAATTTCAATTTTAATGTGGTTGTAATGTGTTTTGTCATTATATCAGATTAAATTTCCATACACGTAAAAAGCTCATTTTCTTTTTCTCCATAAATGATTTATCAGTTTAAAGGAACAAACAGTGGAATTAATTTTTTATTGATATATCAAAACGTCCAATGATTAAATAGAATACAGAACAAAGAAAATTTAGGAAAAAGACGTTCACAGATGTTTATGTTTTGGTTCAGGGGCGTAGTGAGGGGAGGCTGGGGGGCATCATGCACCGGGTGCTAATCACAAAGGGGCGCCGAATGGTATATTTTACATATAATATTATATGTTTTTGGAATGGGAGGGGGGGCGCTTAAAAAGTATTGTGTTCGAGTTAAGCTCGTTACGCCACTGATTAGGTATAATAGGGTCTGGTTTCTGTCGATAAAAGACTAACTGGTTAAACAAAACTGAGACAAATAGCATACAATATGTGCCGGTGAACTATTTTACCATCCAGCCAAACTCATTTTAATAGTATGGTTTATTATTATCAGACGAATGAAATCCAGATTGAAATTAGTTTCGATTTAAGTGTTTGATCGCGTACTTGTTCATGTCATTTTATATAAAAAAAAATTCTAAATATTGTTATTTTGTCTTTTTTATGAGAAGCTAAACATCCAGTATATTTTCCATTTTGTTTATAATTCAGATATGGTTATTATGATTGTATATTAACGTTTTATATAAAACTATTCTACTGTCTTTAACTCTTATACTTTATAGTTGGTACGGTACATAGTTATGAATAATCATCTTATATTTATCCGTTGCCCCATTCAAGGATGTGTACAGTTTAAGAATGGAATATTCAACTTTTGTGTGCAAGACAACAACTGACACTTTTACCCAGATAATAATATGAAGGTCATGACAGAATAATTGCACAACAAAATTTTACAGCACAACTAGAAGGTACAACTTAGTGGTACAACTCAGAAGGTTCAACTTGGCGGCAAAACATAACGGGACAACTTGACGGAAAAAATAGACGGTACAACAAGGCGGCACAACAAGACGGTACAACAAGACGGCTCAACAAGACGGCACAACTAGATGATACAACAAGACGGCACACCAAGACGGCACATCAAGACGGTACAACAAGACGGCTCAACAAGACGGCACAACAAGACGGTACAACAAGACGGCTCAACAAGACGGCACAAGACGGCACTACAAGACGGTACAACTAAACGGTATGTGTTGAGAAATGTCAGGCGGCAGTTCTCCCCCCATCAATTGTCAGTCTAAACGAGAGGGTCCTAAAGAATATCTGCTGGCGAACCTGTCACATTTCAAAACTAAACAGCCAACAATGTTTGCTGCAGGCAACCCTGTCACATTATAAAACTAAATAGTCCGTGATGTTTGCTGGATGCGGTGCTTTTACTTCACTGTTACTTCACTCCTATCTCACTATTACCTCACTGTTACCTCACTTTTATCCTAGTGTTATCTCACTGTTATCTCACTGTTTCTTCACTGTTACCTAACTGTTATCTCATTGGTATCTCACTCATATCTCCCTTTTATCTCACTGTTACCTGTTATCTCATTGGTATATCACGGTTACCTAACTGTTATCTCATTGGTATATCACTGTTACCTTCTTTTTATCTCACTATTACATCACTGTTATCTCATTGGTATCTTATTGTTATCTCACTGTTACCTGATTGTTACCTCACGTTTATCCTACTATTATCTCACTGTTATTTCGCTTTTACCTCACTGTTAACTTACTTTTATCCCACTGTTATCTCACTGTTATCTCTCTGTAATTTAACATTCTTTGAAAGGTGATGTGCCAAGTTTATCACAGCGTAATGTCTGGCACATGGGTATAACTTAACAATGTGCACAAGAAGAACAGCTACACTAACACGTCATGACCAGGTATAACTTAACAATGTGCACAAGATGAACAGCTACACTAACACGTCATCACCAGGTATAACTGAACAATGTGCACAAGATGAACAGCTACACTAACACGTCATCAGCAGGTATAACTTAACAATGTGCACAAGATGAACAGCTACACTAACACGTCATCAGCAGGTATAACTTAACAATGTGCACAAGATGAACAGCTACACTAGCACGTCATCACATAAAGAGCATATTGAAAGTTCACGGGTTCTGTTTATAGTAAAGTAAACTTATTCGAGTCACAAAGTTCAGTGTGAACAAACAAGATGAAACCGTGCATCGGCCGTATTGGCCTCAGGGCATAAGGAACCTTGGCTCAGTCTGATATGAAGAAATTCCACATCTCGGTGACAGTGCCTTTAGGAGCCTGTTGTGATTGGTGCATACAGTGGGGATCTTATGTGTTTGGTGGGGAATTGACTTTCATTGATAATTGGGGGTCACATGGCTCTGGTGGTGCCGCCTGGGCAGTAGGGGGTGGGTGGTGTGATATTATCTAGTCTACTTTATTAATAGAAACTCTGGGGCATGGTAATTGTAATTAACATGGCCATCCACGATGGTTCAGTGAAGACGCTATTTTGTTCAGTGAAGACGCTACTTTGTTCAGTGAAGACGCTACTTTTGTTCAGTGAAGACGCTACTTTGTTCAGTGAAGACGCTACTTTGTTCAGTGAAGACGCTACTTTGTTCAGTGAAGACGCTACTTTTGTTCAGTGAAGACGCTACTTTGTTCAGTGAAGACGCTACTTTGTTCAGTGAAGACGCTACTTTGTTCAGTGAAAACGCTACTTTTGTTCAGTGAAGACGCTACTTTGTTCAGTGAAGACGCTACTTTGTTCAGTGAAGACGCTACTTTTGTTCAGTGAAGACGCTACTTTTGCTCAGTGAAGACGCTACTTTGTTTAATGAAGACGCTACTTTGTTTAATGAAGACGCTACTTTGTTCAGTGAAGACGCTACTTTGTTCAGTGAAGACGCTACTTTGTTCAGTGAAGACGCTACTTTGTTCAGTGACCGATGTGTCATTTTCAATGTACCAGTTTTTAATCCTTATTTTCTCAGCTGATAGGTGCAGAAATCAATTCACAGAAAAAACAGCTGAGAAAAATCATAATTTAAGGAAAAAAAAAATTCAGTATATGTCTAGTTTTATTTAATTTAATTCTAAGTATAATTACTTGCTAATATTTTAAAATTTCAATTAAAGGTTTTCTTTATATTTGCATAAACTCACCTATTTGTGTATAGTAAATTTGAATAGATTTAATAGTGATATAGTTGTATCTTTATATGACAATGTAAAAGGTGGACAGAACAAAGGATGCCATTCAAAGGGAAACCTTTATTTGACTTTCATTATTTTTTGTTTGTTACCAGCACCGTGAAGGTTGGGGGGGGGGGGTAGGGGTAAGGATGGAGATGAAGGAAAACACACGAATAAGAGCAGAGAGAGAGAGAGAGAGAGAGAGATGTGAAGGGGTGGGGGAGAGAAGTGATTGGGGGGGGGGGGGTAGGGAGAGGCGGGAGAGAAAGAAAGATTAACACTCGGATAATGCCACGTTTCCATGGCAAACTTTTGCCGACTAACAATGACCGAGGGGTGGTCCAGGTTCTCTGCCCCTGTTCTGTAGTGACCGGGGCTAATGAGCTGTGATAACAGCCTGGCAATAGTTTCTTTTTTTGTTGTTTTATTTCTTCTGTATAGTTTTCACGTCAATAGCTGGAGCAGGGTGAGTAGAGTATGAAGACATTGAGATGAAGCCGCAGAAATAGAATGACACGGGCAGATTAGTAATGTATATCTGGGGCACCACAAAGATTACTACAAATATTTGAAATACGACAAAGGATTGGTGATACAACGAACCAAACAGCTTAGAATTGATGATACGACGAAACGATACAACTTAGAATTGGTGATTTAACAAAACGATACAGCGTTAAATAAGTGATACAACAAAACGATACAGCTTAGAATTGGTGATACAACAAAACGATACAGCATTAAATAAGTGATACAACAAAACGATACAGCTTAGAATTGGTGATACAACAAAACGATACAGCGTTAAGTAAGTGATACAACTAAACGATACAGCTTAGAATTGGTGATACAACAAAACGATACAGCTTAGAATTGGTGATACAACAAAACGATACAACTTAGAATTGGTGATACGACTAAACGATACAGCTTTGAATTGGTGATACGACGAAACGATACAGCTTTGAATTGGTGATACGACGAAACGATACAGCTTTAATTGGTGATACAACAAAATGATACAGCTTAGAATTGGTGATGCAACAAAACGATACAACTTAGAATTTGTGATACGACTAAACGATACAGCTTTGAATTGGTGATACGACGAAACGATACAACTTTAAATTGGTGATACGACGAAACGATACAGCTTTAATTGGTGATACAACAAAATGATACAGCTTAGAATTTGTGATGCAACAAAACGATACAACTTAGAATTTGTGATACGACTAAACGATACAGCTTTGAATTGGTGATACGACGAAACGATACAACTTTAAATTGGTGATACGACGAAACGATACAGCTTTGAATTGGTGATACGACGAAACGATACAGCTTAGAATTAGTGATACGACGAAACAATACAGCTTAGAATTATTACAAAACTCAGGTACAGCTATGAAAAGTTTAAAACAACAATGTAATCAGACAAAATTATAAAGACAAACTAAAGATTTCTAGTGGTTGTATATAAATTTTAACGCTATAACTAGGTTCAAGTTAAATAACGAGTTTAGATCCAGGTATAGCTTGATAACTGAAGATAGATATATTCTGTAAAAGTATTTTTTATTCAATAATTTGAAATAAGAGCCGAAAAGTTGATCTAGCTAGATAATTATAATTGAAGAGATGGTCACAAGGATATAAAGATAACATAGCGTATATCTTTACTGTCACATTAAAAATGTATGCCTGAGTACCGCCGCCATTGTTTATGGGGGGGGGCTTTGGCATAGACATACAGAGATTGGGGCCTTTTAAAAGGTTTTACAGAGATGGGGCCACAAACGATTACCTGCAGTGATATTCCTGAGCCTAAGGCTAGGACCTACGGAGATGTGGCCCTTGTCTAGGGACTTACAGAGATTGGTTTCCCTACAAAATATTTGCAGGCCCTAGGAAAGGAATTAAAGAGATTGGAGTCAAAGGCGAAGATTTATGAAGATGTCATTGGGGCTATATAAAAATGTGCCTGTGGGAAGGGAAATCTTTTAGATGAAGATTCAATATACAGTGGATTCCGCTTAATTGGGACAGTCACTTATTTGGGACAGATCTCAAAGAAACCAAACCAAGAAGCCAATGGTAAATTTGTATGTTTAATTGAGACAGCCGCTTAATCGGGACAAAAAGCCTCGGTCCCGATGTGTCCCAATTAAGCGGAATCGACTGTATATTGAAAAATTTGACAAGGACCTTTTTTTTTGATGTTAGGGCCACATTAGGTCACCTTAATTCCTTACCCGTAATAACGGTTCTGTATATGAGTCCCCCCTGCGTGTGTGCGTGCGTGTGTGTGTTTGTTTGTGTGTGTGTGTGTGTACCGTAATCCTTTAGTATGGTTTACAATTGTTAGCGCTGCAAATTTTTTTTTTAGATTAAGTGACTGCTGACAATTGGACAAATGTGAGTTCCTGCCTATTAGCAATTTTATTAATCATTAATTGTGTGTTCTTTTTAACCGTAGTTTCCACTAAGTGGAAGGTATTCTTATATGAGAAAAGGTGCGAAAAATCGTAGATTATAATGAGTAAAAACTCCACGATGAAGGGATAAAATAAAACAAAACAATGAGAATAAAGGAATATACTACAGATGAACGAATCCACCTGGAGAAGTAAACGGAATTAAATAATTCTATAAAAAAAATAATGTAAGCTTTCGTTATGTAGAGCACTATTAGCCTAATTGGGCTTTTAGAATATCATATGCGGATCTCGAATCGAATGCTGTTCACAATAAATCAGTTTATTTTTCTGTGACCTTATTACCTTTGTTTTTTATCATTAGCGCTAACTAAATCCGCAGTTCTCAGCAAGTGGTAAGCTTAACTCAAAGGGGTTATGTCACTGTTATCCAAGGGGTGTGAAACGACTTGTAGTTTTCGTTTAAAACAACTTGTAGAGTTTGCCGCGGGACTCATCTTCAAACCACTGTCCAAGTATCGCATTAGAAAGGTGAGCACATCCCATTATGAAAATAAGTACATTTATTTATTCTTGAACTTACGTGAGAGGAGGGTTCACGTGGACATACTTTCGAGCCCTTTTGGGGTACAGTCGTGGAAAAAAAGGGTTGAGAATCGCTGAGATAAAGTAACCATGGTAACCATGGTGCGACTATTGCAGGTTTTTTTTTTGTTCTTTATAGAACGAAGTGCGGAAATATTCTAACGCATGCGTGAACATCTTCAATATATCAGCCCAGCCAGATCTCAAAATTCGTTTAAAATCGGTGATAAATTGTTTGTGATTAACGGACATAGCACCTAAGCTAAATGTATCCATACAAAACAAACGCATGAACTAGTGATTCTTTTAGGTGGCTAGGTGGAGGTTAAGCAGCTGGCCGGATCTTTAAGTTGCAGCCCGACTGCATGCTGTGGGCTACGGGTTCAACCTCCAGTGTGCCAGTCACCTACTTTATGTCTCCCGTGGTCCATCTATGGATACTGCACTATCCGCTATGGTGGGGATAAAAGGATGACAACATAACATAGTTTATATGAAATATGAGATTGTTGAGGACCCTTTGAGGGTATCCTTGGCTGGTTGCTAAGAGTATGAGGGCTGACTCAATGATGACCCGTATTTGTATTTGTGTTTCTACCACACACAGTCTCACCAACAATTAAACGTAGAACAATTGACGAATGATCAATTCCACAAGTGTGTACAGCGACAAAATATATTTATTTACAGAGACACCAGTCCGTAACAGAGATCTGGTGGTCTTTAAAATCATAAGCAAAAGTAATCCAAAAATGTCAAAGATTAATCCAGTATCAATGACTAGAATTAAAGGGACGTTCTCTCGATAGATCACCCTTCTCTCTCTCTTTCTATCTCACTCAGAGACACATCAATCGACTAGCTATCACTCAGTCGAATTGCGACTCGACGAGACCCCGCTCACGGTCGAATCTGGACCGGTCACCACTAGGACCCTCAGTCCAATGTCTATAAATCTATCTTACATTCCTCATCTCATTTTTCCCACGTGACCCCTAACCAATCAAATATAATATCTGTTTATGTCAAACTTTCAAATTAGGGGGTGGAGCCTAGATGAGGGGGGGGGAGAAGTACGTCATACCGACATAGACAGAAGTAACTGGCCATCGAGCGGGTCTCTGTCCCTTTGAAGAAGCCGACCGGAGAATAGTAGTCCGGTGGTCAGAGAGAATTCCCCGTGGAATGTAACGTGTTTCTGTTACCCGCCGTCTCGTTCACCTTTCGCTGACCACCTGGCCGATGACGCAATTACGGGGGTGGGGTAAAAGGGTGGGGAACTTGAGAACGGGAACGTATATTATTATACATGGTATAATATACGTCTTAACGTTAGTACTACTATTAGGTTAAGGGTTGGAGTAAGGGGATGGTTTCGACAGATTAGTCACAACCCGTGACAGAGATAAACCTCTCATTTTTTTAAGGACTTCAAAAACACCGATTCTGAGAAACACCTACTCTGAGAAGCACCGATTCTGAGAAAATCCTCTCATTACAACAATGAAAACCCTGTCAAGTTAGGATCTGCGGGATCCTACAAAAGGATGTGATCCCCACATAAAGAAGTCTGACGTTAATAAAGACGTTAACCGAATCAAAGACTATTCACTTAAAAATAAATCAGAAAAAAAAAAATCATTGACAGTTACTGAATAAAATCTTTCAATACAGGTTGTAATATATTAAAAATAAAATAGCGAAATTAAAATAATCCAAAAGTTATTCTTATTTAAAAACATCTATAGACAGGCAATAGACAGTTACTGAATAAAATCTTTCAATACAGAAATAAATTTGCGATGTTAAAACAATCCAAAAAATTATTCATATTCAAAAAAAAACATCTATAGACAGGCAATGAAAAAATAAAGTTCATTAACTTCAATTTTTATAATTGTTTCTTTGAAAAATTCATTTCCGGTTCTGATTTTATTATTGTTGTTTTTTTTAACACAAATAAAATTCGGAAGTAGAATGGCGGTACATGAACTATGTAATATTTACCTTCCGACCTGAACGATTAAGTCTTGAACATTTAAAATAATTATTTATTTTTTATTTTTTTTAGTTTCTTACTTCCCGAAGTAATTTTTTCTCTTTGTTCAGCATGAGGTAACCACTACCCAATGTAAATTTATAGGGAAAAATATATTTTTCTTTTTTTTTTTAAACCAATGAGCAGCTAGAGACATGGTCGCGGCATTGGTGTGGTTATTGTTACTTTGGTTCCATTTACTTCCCGAGGCCGAAACACTGTTTGCCGAGGCTTCATCTAAAAATAGCAGCGCGTATGATCCGGATAAATATATTCCCATAGAAGGCTCTGAATCTTTTAGAACATATAGAGACAATCAGGTGAGCTAGACTGTGTTTGGCTAGACTCTCTTTAGCTAGATTTTGGTTAGACTCTCTTTAGCTCTACAGTCATTAGCTAGACCGTGTTTAGCTAGACTATCTTATAACACACTGTATTTAGCTATACCTTTTTTTTTTTACTACTGAGAGGTAAGCTAGACTATCTTTGGATAGAATGATTAAGCTATAATGTATTTAGCTAGACTGTCATTAGCTAAATTGTCTTAACAACAGACTATCTTTGGCTAGACTGTCTTAAGATAGACTACTTTTACAACTGACTTGTGAGCTAGACTGTCAAGGATTAGTAGTTTAATGTAGGACCGTTCGTAGGTGATGGGTACCTTACATTTCGTGACCTTCTAAGTACCGGTTTTAAAGAGAGTTAATACTGAAAGGGGCCCCTTTTAAACTAGGGGCCTCAGGCGTCCATTTAGTTCCTTGTCCAAGAGAACGGCAATGACTACATTAATGTAAAGTATTTAAAGTCAAACAATGTAACGAATCATTCATGTACGTATCTGATCAAATCCCTTTATTTTTATATCAGAACAAACAAGAGTTTCGGGCCTCAGGGCTGATCGCTGCATTGGTTTCCCCCAAGGTAACCAATGACAAAATAGAATTAACCTGCACGTGATAAATAAACCCAAGGCACCTCTATACTTGTTTGGGGGGGGGGGGCGTCTCTCTGCGTTGTATTTAAGAGGTAAACGAAAAAAAAGAGCCGCTCCTTTGCTGCTGTAAGTTTTGACTAGGTCAGACCGCCCTGTCTTAGCTACTCCAATGATGTACGACCATTGCATTCTGTACATTGCAGTGTACACATATCTATGAGCATTGCATTCTGTACGTTGCAGTGTACGCATATCTATGAGCATTGCATTCTGTACGTTGCAGTGTACGCATATCTATGAGCATTGCATTCTGTACGTTGCAGTGTACGCATATCTATGAGCATTGAATTCTGTACATCGCCGTGATATCGTGATATGGCATTGATTGTGGGTAATATACAATAGATACCAATTTCTTCTGAAATATATTCACAGGCGGCTTTAGCAGTACGTGGCGCCCTAGGTCAAAGCTCAAAGGTCATATGCGGGGAAGGGGCAAATAGGAGGCCTTAGCACTATGGTTAAATTTCTGGCCAAGTGACGTAACTGTTGTGGTATATAATATAGAAATGCCTCCGACACACCACTGCACAATTTAGTGCTAAATAGTTCAAACCCATTATGTTTACTTTCTTTTAATTAACTTAACAACAAATGTTAGTTTTTTGTTATAAATTTTGAACGTAACATCACATTCAGTTGTGGCTTTGCAACACCCTTAAGTAATTCATTGTTCTACTTGTCCCCTCCCCCCCCCCCAACAGTTTGTAAAAGCTTACAATAACTTCAAGACCTCCAAGTACCCCCACATCTTCGTGCCCGTGGCAATAGTCTGTGTGTTTGTTGGCTCCATCGGAAACATTGGCTTCTTCGCTCTATTTGGCAACAAGTTGAAGAGGGCCTACTACACACGTGACTCGCTCTACTTCCGATTCCTGGCCACTCTAGACATAATGATCTGCCTGATAGTCCTACCGTACGCCATGTTCTTTGAGGAGATGTGAGTTTTTTGCTGTTACCAGTAGCGTAGGGGGCTATACTAGCGCCCGGGGCACAATACCTTTTTAGCGCCTCCACCCATTCAAAAACCTATAATATTATATGTAAAATATACCATTTGACGCCCCTTTGTGAGTAGCGCCCTGGGCATGATGACCCCCCCCTTGCCCCCCTCACTACGCCACTGGTTGTTACTAGTTTAATGGTACATATATATTTAAAAAAAATGTTTTTATTTTTAGACTTGTGGCCTGCATTATGGGTGCTTGTTTTTTTTTAATATTATACTAAGGCTGGAATTTCAAAACTACATACTTTTAAAAAAAAATGTATTTCCTGTTAGGTAGGGTGGTATTATGAAACAGTGTTAATTCATTGATATTTCATGTATATTAGATAAAAAGTTGAAATAGCTCTGAATGCTTCATAGAATACAAGACTGCGGGTGGCCTGCGTGAATACTGTCTGCGTCCAACTTATAGTCTCCTTTCATCTATCCGTTGCTATCCGTTGCTATCCGTTGCTATCCGTTGCATGCATCTTCTGTTACTTTCTTTGTATCACGCTCCCCCCTCCTCTCTCTCTCTCTCTCTTTGTATCATATTGGTGTATAACACTGTGATAAATATGTTCTCATAAATACATGAACGAACATTATGATGAAAAGCTCGCAGAATGTACATTTTATTTACTTACTAGCTGTAACCTGCAAAAACTTAGCATAGAGTTATATCCCCTTAGGCTCGATCGCAAGGCTAGGTTATTTTTGGTTTCGGGCAGATCCGATTTTTTCATGATTGTTTTTTTAAACTGGAATACTGTTGTATCAATTATTTACTTTCGTTTTTTACTCAGAACCCAAATCGCTATTATTTAATAAGATATATGTTACTTTTTGTATCACCCTTTACCTTGGTGTTGAAATGATATGTTTGTGTTCCAGGCGTGTGACAAACAACTATGTATGTAAGGGGATGGAGTATGTCCGACATTTCCTGACCTACATGGCGCACCTGGCACTTCTATCCTACAGTTTCGAGCTACCGTTACGCCAGGGGTAAGTTGACCCATGACTTGTTATTTGGCGACACCTGAGAAGAAGTTGACAGAACAATTATTGTCGTCTTCTTTTGTGTATGTGTAGTCCCTGTAAGGATGAGACGAAATCTCTTGAACCACCTTATGAACCACTATGGGACTGTATTTATGGTGCCCTTCTTTCGTCACAACCAGAGCCGATATAGCATTGGACATGGAAGCACCACAGGAAATAATGCGGGGTCGTTCACCATAACCTGAAATATCCATTGGTCCTCATCGTATATTGAACCCGCTTGACCGCACCACCATCCGTCCCATATGTTCTGTTGTTAGTTACAATGTTGTGATATTAAGATCTCTCAGTTAAAACATCTTTACATTATTATTCTAATTGCATCCCATAGTTTCTCAGTTAAAACATCTATACATTATTATTCTAATGGCATCCCATAGTTTCTCAGTTAAAACATCTATACATTATTTTTCTAATTGCATCCCATAGTTTCTCAGTTAAAACATCTTTACATTATTATTCTAATTGCATCCCATAATTTCCCTCATTCTTGCTATCAAATCCTCTGAAAACATTGTTTACCCATATAAAATATTATTATTTTAGAGAAGTTCTCAAGCCAGTTCACCGGTTCAGTTATAGCCTGAGATGTATTCCCCGTTAGTGGGGAGGGATCATGAATCACCTAATTAATATTGATTTATTATACTGATATGGACTTGAAGATTGAGTCCAACTATCACAACAACAACAACAACAGCACAATGTATCACATGACAACTAAAACAGTCCATCAAAATAAACAACAATATGCCCATAATCGTCATGTTCTCAACATCTGTAGTTTACATTGTCAACAGTATTTTATACTATTGCATACATTATAATGACATTTGTATTGTATACATATTACACACATTCTATTGTAATTAGTATTTTTATACATATATTACATGGTCGTCCGTATTTTATTTTTATCACATAGGCCTCACATTATAAAGTCATCTGTATTGTACACATATCACATACATTATAAAGTTATCTGTATTGTACACATATAACATACTTTATAATGTCATCTGTATTGTACACATATCACATACATTATAATGTCATCTGTATTGTACACATATCACATACATTATAAAGTCATCTGTATTGTACACATATCACATACATTATAATGTCATCTGTATTGTACACATATCACACAGGTACACCGCTAGTAGGAATCACGTCAAACGGGCGTCATACGGTATATTCCTGCTCTCTGCTCTCTGCTCCATACCCGTGGTATTTCTGTTCAAGATTGATCCATCAGCCCACAACAATACACTGGTGAGTTGCAATTGAGAGAAGTGGGGGGGGGGGAGACATTGGGTGGATAGTGTTCAATAAGTACAACTGTGGATAGTGTTCAATAAGTACAACTGTGGATAGTGTTCAATATGTACAACTGTGGATAGTGTTCAATAAGTACAACTGTGGATAGTGTTCAATAAGTACAACTGTGGATAGTGTTCAATAAGTACAACTGTGGATAGTGTTCAATAAGTACAACTGTGGATAGTGTTCAATAAGTACAACTGTGGATAGTGTTCAATAAGTACAACTGTGGATAGTGTTCAATAAGTACAACTGTGGATAGTGTTCAATAAGTACAACTGTGGATAGTGTTCAATAAGTACAACTGTGGATAGTGTTCAATAAGTACAACTGTGGATAGTGTTCAATATGTACAACTGTGGATAGTGTTCAATAAGTACAACTGTGGATAGTGTTCAATAAGTACAACTGTGGATAGTGTTCAATAAGTACAACTGTGGATAGTGTTCAATAAGTACAACTGTGGATAGTGTTCAATAAGTACAACTGTGGATAGTGTTCAATAAGTACAACTGTGGATAGTGTTCAATAAGTACAACTGTGGATAGTGTTCAATAAGTACAACTGTGGATAGTGTTCAATAAGTACAACTGTGGATAGTGTTCAATAAGTACAACTGTGGATAGTGTTCAATAAGTACAACTGTGGATAGTGTTCAATAAGTACAACTGTGGATAGTGTTCAATAAGTACAACTGTGGATAGTGTTCAATAAGTACAACTGTGGATAGTGTTCAATAAGTACAACTGTGGATAGTGTTTAATAAGTACAACTGTGGATAGTGTTTAATAAGTACAACTGAACCCGATCTGTAGGAAGATTTAGGCCAACTCTGTTTGTGACGAGCATCTGCAAAAATTGGGTTAACACTTCGGAGATACAATATTTTTTGTTTGTTTGTTGATTTACCCATCAGTCCTACGTCTGAGTTCTTCGCACATGACTCACACTGAAGGCGCGCACACACGCACACACGCAATACAACAGAGCGCATCGATGTTTCGTTTCGTTGTGCACATACATTTTAAAGTCTCTTCCAAAGCTGCACCGTAAAATACTGTTCGCCTTACCATAATGCAATAAAATCAGAGTCATCTTTGGCTGCCATAGTGCTAGGATATCAAACTGTACTCTGTATGTTTATTTATATATTTCTATATATCTTCACATATCCCCCCCCCCCGTCCTTATCTTTCCACTACGTATACATTTAAATTTATGTACATATTTGTAAACAGTGTCGGCAGTTGTCTATTTATTTTATCAAAACTTACATCTCGTCACTTCAGAGTTGTTTTTCCTCTCCTTTTAAAAAAAAAAAACTGCAAGAAATATAGTGCAGGGTTTTACGTATAAGCTACACAAGCTATAGCTCAAAAAATTGTCCGAGTGAGCAATTGTCATATATACTTTTAAGCATTTGACACTGACACTTAAACCCTTGTCTAAAAAAAGGACCCTATATCTCAAATAGCTTAGGGTCTTATCAAGTCTGAATCCGGCCCTATAGAAATATTTAAGTCTTTGTTCATCAAATCATGGTTAAAGTTAATAATTTTATACTTAAGTCACAGTCTTTGGGATTAAAAGATAACATGGATTTGTATAATAACAACAATTTTATTTTCGTTTAAGTTGTAGGTGTCTCTGGTAACGGAACCTGGTCTATACGATATGGAAACTCGGCGACGTCAGAGTCCCCCGCCCAACTGCTATTGGACTCACACGAATATCAACTTCTATCTAAAGAAACAAGGGCCCCCCCTCCTTAGACGCACTAGCCTAAAGACCTCCCAGACATATTATAACGTTTTTTTTGCATAGGGCTTCTAATACACTTAATATTGGCTGCGTAGGTATTCTTGTCTAAATACATACCATCAAAGCTATTAGTAAACTGTATATGATACATGCATTACTATATATATTTTATCTATTATTATCGCATGGAACTATTATTTATAATTTTACTAGAATTACATTTTCAGCTACGTACTGAAGACTATATATTTTTATTTAACTCATGAGACTTCAATTTGTCTAATTTATTCTTAATGTCTGTCTAT
>JAGDYQ010000056.1:1020665-1111117 GCA_021962125.1 Bulinus truncatus
TGTGCTGATTATAACACAGCTCATTCACTTCAATATTTACTGCATCGAAATATTCTGTATTTTAGACTTACTCTCATTCTCAGCCAAGCTTTTTGTATTTGAACTTTAATAACATTTCAGTATTTTTAAATGTCTATTTTATAATGAGTTTCTAAAGATGATATCGTCTTGATATACTTAAGTATCTACAATAAGTATTTATTAATTCTGAATAAAAACTAAATTTATATCACCAGTTTTATCATTGTATCCATTTGAATGAGTTATACACAATGCATATATTTATAAAATAAAATAAAAGCAAAAATTAACTTTTAAAACTAAAATAAATATCAAATTATTTTTATCGCATTTTCTACTGGTTTATTTATTTTTTTTATTTTCTTGCAACAACTTGATCAAATATTTATGGCACAAAGTAGCACACTAATATATATAATAAAAGAAGAAATTTAAATTCTACAATAGCATATTTCCTTTATAGTATGCTACTTCTTGTGTAATGAAACTGTACAATACATCAGCCATTTCTATAACTTGTGGACTTTTCTTTCTATTTCAGTGGGTTCCCTATTTATCTCTATGTTAAATGATTGCTCTATTATATCTACTTTGTATTAACTACTCGCTTTGTTTCAAACTTTATTTTCCTCTTGGATCACCTCTATCATGGCACTGAGGAATCAACTCATTTAATTTGGGTATTAAACTTTGTCTTATCGATGTATGAGTAGAATTCAGAGCCGTCCTCATGTATTCAGGGTCCCTAGGCAACTACTTCCAAATATATCCGGGCAATACAGATAAAAGTACTTGTCGAGGCACCCCATACATCAGATCTTTTAAACATTATTTCCTGATGGGGGCCCCATTTACGGCGTAGGCCCTAGGTAGTTGCCTGGTTGTCTTATCTATAAGAACGGCCCTGAATGTAAAATAATTCTGGACCTCTGCTTACTCAAATCAGTAGTTCAAAATATGTAAATTACTTTAATCATCACAATAGGCCTACCTTAATGTAAGCAACGCTTCATAACACATAAAAATGTATAAATTAAATAACTTCAGCTTTCTCAATGCTAAAATAGATAATTGTACTATTTTTTACTATCATTAAGTCTATTTCTTTATATAAAAGTTAGTTTTTGTTTTACATTATAATGTTACTGTGCATCTTAGAATTGATAATATAATTACCGAACTATTTATTTGTTTACATTTTTTGAGGAAAACAAACTACATGTACTCTCAAGTTTCTAGACGTACTGCAACAGTATTGAATTTGATGTCGTTTACTGTGCAATTGACATCAGTTTCTTTAACTTATGAAGTGCGGTCATATAGTAACTACTAAAGCAGCGGTTCTCTACCTGTTTTTTTGCGACTGTACCCAAAAGGGTGCGAACGTATGCCCGCGGGTGACCATCACAAGTGAAGTACTCATTTTCAAAATGGAATGTGCTCAGCTTTCTAATGCGAAACGTGGGCACGTGGTTTGGTGATGAGTCACGCACGCGTCGAACTGTCAACCTTCTTCAGACTATTGGTTATTTTTTTTTTAAAACTAGAGTTCTACGTTGCCCCTGCTTAAACTTTCACGGACCTCTTGTGGTGCGCGTACCCACCGGCTGAGATCCCCCCGGGGCTAACGCATTAGACAAAATCCTAATTTACTCCCCCGGTTAATCTCAGTTGGCAACACAATTTTTTTGTGCTGATTATAACACAGCTCAACAAAAAAAAATTTTTTTCGAATTGCCAAGAATATTTGAATGAATTTATAGCCATTCACGGGTGCTGATTTCAAAACTGCCACTGCTTTCGCTGAATTGGCTCTAGTTACTGAGATATTGGACAATCTTGAAAATATGATTGTACCCTTTGTGTAAAACAAATGCAATACGTTTGGTGTCTGTTGTTTTATTTAACTATACCAAGTTATAACTTGGTTTATTTTTTTCTCTTTTATAGCTGCTTTCTAAAGACATCATGAGTTCATCATGAAGATGCTGCAAAAATAATCCGAATGTATTCTGTTACATCTGTGGAGAATACATGACTGAAAAGCAAAGAAGAAATATAACTGACTTTGTGTACAGGCATATTTGGCTTATTTCGGTGTGAAGCTGGAAGACCAAGACAAGTCTTGGGTTCCCCATAAGGTCTGCAAAAACTGCGTGGAGAGCCTACGGCAGTGGACAAATAGTGAGAAGAAAAGTCTAAGTTTCGGTGTACAAATGATATGGCGAGAGCCGAAAGACCATTTTGGTGATTGTTATTTTTGTATTGTGAATGTTAAAGGCTTCAATCGCCACAAGAAATCTAAGTGGGGTTATCCTGATCTTGAATCTGCAATGAGACCAATTCCACATAGCAGTGAAGTTCCTATACCAGTGTTTACTGGATTATTAGAGCTTTCACCATCAGACTCCGACGAGGGGCAAGATCTGGAGTTTTTGGCAGGTGAAAACAGTGGAAGCGATTATGAAGGAAGTTCTTCAACACCTCAACCATTCAGCCAAGAAGAACTCAATAACCTAATACGAGACCTAAATCTGTCCAAGCAAGCATCTGAGCTTTTAGTGTCCAGGCTCAATGAAAGAAATTTTCTCAAACCAGAAGTTAAAATAACATTTTATCGGAAAAGAGAAGATTTTCTTCTTCAATATTTAAGTTTACTGTAACGACATCCCTGGACTTCGGCTCCAAATGGGACTACAAGACTACCATTCCGAAGACTGGCGTCTTTTTAAAGACAGTTCCATCACAAGCTTGAAATGTGTTCTGTTACACAATGGTAACCGATATGCATCTCTTCCCATTGCTCACTCAACAACACTTAAAGAAGAGTATGAGAATATCAAAACAGTATTGCAGAAAGTCCGTTATTATGAGCATCAGTGGTCAATTTGTGTTGATCTAAAAATGGTGAACTTCTTGCTTGGGGCAGTAGTCAGGATACACAAAATACCCATGCTTCATGTGCCTTTGGGATAGCAGGGCAAAGCAAGATCATTGGACAAGAGTAACATGGCCTGCAAGGGAAACCATGACTGTAGACAAAAATAAGATCATTCTCCCACCGCTTTATATCAAATTAGGTTTAATGAAACAATTTGTTAAGGCTTTGGACTAATCTGGCAAATGCTTCAAGTATATTTGCAGATCATTCCCCGGATTGAGCATGGAGAAGCTGAAAGCTGGGATTTTTGACGGTCCTAAGATTCTGAAACTCATCAACGATCGACATTATACTAATTTCATGGATCACCTTGAAGCTTCTTCATGGAACAGTTTTGTTTCAGTTGTCATGAACTTCTTAGGTAATAACAGAGCATAGAATTACGAAGAACTGGTGCAAGATATGCTCGCTAACTTCAGAAACATTGGAGCAAATATGAGCATCAAGGTACATTACCTGCATAGTCATTTAGACAAATTTCAGGTAACCTTGGGGACTTCAGTGAGGAACAAGGCGAGAGGTTCCATCAGGATATGATGGTGATGGAGGAGAGATATCAAGGAAGATGGGACATACATATGATGGCTGACTACTGTTGGAGCCTCCAGCGTAATTGCACCAACGACACATACAAAAGGAAGTCGAGCAAATAGCGATTTGCTAATGCATTGCTATAGACAATTAACATATTAATTATTTAATTAATTAGACATAAGTAGTTTTTCAAATGAAAATGTTTTCTTCTATAACACTATTACACATATTTTTGAACATATTTCTGCATGACTATTAACAGTTTCACTACTCTTTGTTAGTATACTATTATACTTCATGCAATTCTAGACAAATTCCAAACACGGTGCATACATTATTTAATTAATTTTAATTATCTCGTAAAATAGAGCCAATCTAGCAAAAGCACTTACATATTCTAAATCAGCATGGTTGACTTTGTATAAAATGATTCAAATATCACTGGCAACGAAATCACTGTTTACCAGTGTAATAGATCAAAGACTCATTTGGCGGCACAGTTAGTGATCTGATGATATACTAGGGAAAAGACCCTCATGTAGTCTACTCTCTATCCCTCATATATATCTGTTGTTGTGATCTGCGTTACAGGGTAGAGATTTTTAGAGCATTTTCGAAAAAAAATGTCCCCGTTTTGTCTGTCTGTCTACCTGTCTGTCCGTCCGTCATCACCCTAGATCTCAACAACCATAAGTCCTAGACCCAAGTCCCACTCAGCTATAAATTAAAAAAAACATAACTCTACATTTGATAAAGATTAGATAATACAATGAAAAGGGATTTTAAAATTCTTGTTTGAAGGTCCTTACATCCCTCTTAGATGTTAGATATGAATAACGCCATCTGGGGACAGGGGACACTGTCAGAATACAGTGTACTTGGGTGTTACTGTTGATGGTAGACTTTGATAAGATAATGTCTGTCGGTAGGTCTTGGCCTGCCAAGAAATGACTTTTTTTCTATTTCGCGATCTGACCTCTCAGGGCCGTAAAAGGGGCCTTATAAAGTACCGTTTTTTACTATATAAGCTATATTAATAATGGACCGCCCTATATCTCAGCAACCATAAGTCCTAGACCCATGATGTATATATCATTGTGTAGGTCTTGGCCATTTCGCGATAGGACCTCTGAGGGCCGGGCTTCAGGGCTCCTAAGGGGCTTATATATTATATATACACCTTGTACGTTCAATAACCCATTCATTTGGTGCGAAATATCTATTTATTAAGAAACTCATCAAATGAAATAGTAAGCTTGTGTTCTGAGTTTAATTGAAAGTATCAGAGCTATGTAACAATTGACGGAGTTTTCGGACGATTAAATGACTACAATTTCGAATGTTTTCAATTATGAGTCCTATTTCAGTAACCACAAACCACTTGTAGTTAGATTTAAGAGAAAATAATTTTTTTTTCAAATATAAAGAAACGTCTTTATAATATTTTTTTTTACAGATATATGCATTACACAATTGAATTTATAAACATTTCCAAAATTTACAAATATTTACTGAAAGCTAACAAACGTACTGATACATAACATGAAAATGCGCTAACACGTCCTGTGTCCAGAATGGAACAGGCTTAACTGCTTGTTTTTAATTGCTTTACCTGCTGAAAAAAAATCGAGTCATATTTACGTCATTATTTTACTGCAGTCATTTTTAGCCTGCTGGTTCTTTTAACACAAAAAAATAACTGTTGTTAATGTTGATTCACAAATTGAGTGGGGTAGGAATGTTGTGAGGGGGAGAGGAGTGAGGGGCGTGGAAATGAAAATGGCGTTAGCTGATTTAGTATCGTCCAAGCTTGCTGACGAAGTTCTTAATCTTATACGGAAAAAAAAAGGGAGCGATTTGATTGGTCACAATATGCGCAATGGGGGACTCATTATTATTCATGAACAGCTTAATCTACGTATTCCGTGCTGTCTTTGATGGCTTGCTTCTTTAAGTGTGTCTCTACGGGGTTATAGATGCGTCTAGCTGTTGCTTACACTGGAAACGAACATTGAGAGCTAGTTTAGTCATACTAGGCTGGAAATCGGGTGTCTAGCAGATTGTTGTGTCACGGAGGAACTGGGCACTGAGTGTCTAGCAGATTGTTGTGTCACAGAGGAACTGGGCACTGGGTGTCTAGCAGATTGTTGTGTCACAGAGGAACTGGGCACTGGGTGTCTAGCAGATGGTTGTGTCACAGAGGAATTAGGCACTGAGTGTCTAGCAGAGTGTTGTGTCATAGAGGAACTGGGCACTGGATGTCTAGCAAATTGTTGTGTCACAGAGGAACTGGGCACTGAGTGTCTAGCAGATAGTTGTGTCACAGAGGAACTGGGCACTGAGTGTCTAGCAGATTGTTGTGTCACAGAGGAACTGGGCACTGGGTGTCTAGCAGATGGTTGTGTCACAGAGGAACTGGGCACTGGGTGTCTAGCAGATGGTTGTGTCACAGAGGAATTAGGCACTGAGTGTCTAGCAGAGTGTTGTGTCATAGAGGAACTGGGCACTGGATGTCTAGCAAATTGTTGTGTCACAGAGGAACTGGGCACTGAGTGTCTAGCAGATAGTTGTGTCACAGAGGAACTGGGCACTGAGTGTCTAGCAGATTGTTGTGTCACAGAGGAACTGGGCACTGGGTGTCTAGCAGATGGTTGTGTCACAGAGGAACTGGGCACTGGGTGTCTAGCAGATGGTTGTGTCACAGGAACTGGGCACTGGGTGTCCAGCAGATGGTAGTGTCACAGTGGAACTGGGCACTGGGTGTCTAACAGAATGTTGGGTTATTCTGGAATTGAACAATTGGTAGATTGCAGGGATATACTATATCGTGTTTTGTTACCTGCCGTTTACTAAACATGCAAACATTTTTTTTACAAACAGGCGCGTGCTAACAAAGATTATGTAAACAACTTTGTAAGACACACAATCACAGAGACGATGTTTTTGTTTTGTTGTTATTACTATACTAGCTGTGTACCCTGCAAAACCTTTGCAAAGAGTTACATCCCCTTAGGCATGATCGGTAGACTAAGTTATTTTTGGTTTCGGGCAGATCCGATTTTTTTCATGATGGTATTTTAAACTGGAATACTGTTGTATTAATTCTTTACTTTCGATTTAACGCAGAACACAAATTGCTATTATTTTTAGGCACTTGTTACATGACCAAACGTTTGGTCTTCGTATTTTTTTACTTCGTGTTCCAGCCGTAGATAATATTGCTCCACACCCTAACCCTATCTCTATCCCTAACCCTATCCCTATCCCTAACCCTAATCCTGAAAAAAAAATTCTGAAAAAAAAATTTAATTTATATATGTCATGTTCCTTATACCCTAATATAATGGTCACGTTTGGTCTTCTAACAAGTGCGATCGGTTTTTAAAGGCACTTGTTACATGACCAATGGTTACGTTTGGTCTTCTAACAAGTGCGTTATTTTTATTAGATTTTAAACGAAGCCCATAAACTAACGTTAAAAAGATGCAGTATTTCCACAGGGCCGTACACTATTATGGCGCCCTTGCGAGTTACATTTGTTGGCGCCCTCCACCTAATCTGTATAGTGCAAATACATTTAACTGCATTCTTTCGGCGCCCTTTTATGGTTAGCCGCCCTGTGTGAGCGCACATCAATTATCTTTAAGAATTGACTGACAACCTACCAGTGTCCAGCCATATATAACGGTCTGGTGAACACTGTGGATTATTCTTTGATTAGTCACCGTGATAGTCGTCTCTCTTCATACTGTCGTGAATTTATCTTACAATAATCGAACCAGGAAGATTAAAACTTAAGCCCTGCTTACTACCATCGTGTTTACAGATGACCCACTTAGATGTTTACAGATGACCCACTTAGCTGTCTTCTGTTTGATGATGGATCGGATACCAGATTAAACCAAACACTTATAACACTGGAAATTTAAACCGGCAAATATATATATATATATATATATATATATATATATATATATATATATAGGCTTATATAATAATATTTTAAAAGTTTAATTTTTTTTCATCTACAAACATATTATAACTTATTCACTGCGGAGCGAATTACTTTGAGATATTTCATATAATCTTTGATCCAAACTAAATATGGTATAGCTTTGTCTGGGTTTTAGAAAATATAAATGAAATAAATTTATTAAATGTGTGATTGAACAGTAAAAGGTTTGTTCCGTAAATAGAAACAAAAATTCATTGAACATCTTGCACGGGATGAACTTTCAGCTCAAGTAATTAGATCACCCAAGTCTAAAAATAGAAATCAATAGCCATATTTAATGTTGGACATTGTTCTGGAATAAACAAGCTCTGTTTATAACCACAGTTATTTGACGACATGAAATAAAAAGTTAAATTGAGAAATGACAATTCAAATATTTGACAAGAACCATTTAGTCATTACTGAATGCAAGTCTAGTTTGATTACTTCATTATATTTACAGTAAATGTGGAGTGAGTGCAGTGAGACACCCAAAGCGTGCAAGTATACAAACTCGACTATTCGACTTGACGCAATACCAAAACGTCATCATTTCGACTTTGCTATTACATGTATTGTTATCTTAATAAAAAGATTTTTTTTTTTTAAAGTATGGCGAAAAGTGACCAAACATTGATGAGAGATTCAGGACAGACCACACGACTGTTGTATTATTTATTTCTTTTTCTGGACATTTCAACTCTGTGACGTTTATGTATCGGGAAAATAGCGTTACGTGGTAAAATGTAGATGGTACGGTACTATCGCTTAGCTGGTGTTACTTGTCATTGACATCGCTTAGCTGGTGTTACTTGTCATTGACATCGGTCATCTGGTGTTACATGTCATTGATATCGCTTAGCTGGTGTTACTTGTCACTGACATCGCTCAGCTGGTGTTACTTGTCATTAACATCGCTCAGCTGGTGTTACGTGTCATTGACATCGCTCAGCTGGTGTTACGTGTCATTGACATCGCTCATCTGGTGTTACTTGTCATTGACATCGCTCAGCTGGTGTTACTTGTCATTGACATCGCTTAGCTGGTGTTACGTGTCATTGACATCGCTCATCTGGTGTTACTTGTCGTTGACATCGCTTAGCTGGTGTTACTTGTCATTGACATCGCTTACCTGGTGTGACTTGTCATTGACATCGTCGTTAGTTGAATAAAAGTTTGCCGTTTAAAAGCTATCTCTTATAAATGGCACTACCGTTACTTATTAGCTGGTGTCACTTATTAGCTGGTGTCACTTATTAGCTGGTGTCACTTATTAGCTGGTGTCACTTATTAGCTCCAGGATGGTTGTCTCAAGTAGGTGTATTAACGTGTCAATTGTAGCGTAATCATATCGATTGGGTCATTATCTGTTTCCAGGTCTGTACCTTCATGTAAATTTTCTGTCTTTTTTTGTATTTACGTTTTATAAAATGTATAAGCCGCCTAAAAAAACCAGCAAGTGAGTTGAAACTCCCGCCGATGTCCGAAATCCCGCCAAGACTTGCAACACTGGTCTGTCTCGCCACTTCAAGTTTACTTGATGTAACTGCAACACTGGTCTGTCTCGCCACTTTAAGTTTACTTGATGTCACTGCAACACTGGTCTGTCTCGCTACTTCAAGTTTACTTGATGTCACTGCAACATTGGTCTGTCTCGCCACTTCAAGTTTACTTGATGTCACTGCAACACTGGTCTGTCTCGCCACTTTAAGTTTACTTGATGTCACTGCAACACTGGTCTGTCTCGCCACTTCAAGTTTACTTGATGTCACTACAACACTGGTCTGTCTCGCCACTTCAAGTTTACTTGATGTCACTACAACACTGGTCTGTCTCGCCACTTCAAGTTTACTTGATGTCACTACAACACTGGTCTGTCTCGCCACTTCAAGTTTACTTGATGTCACTGCAACACTGGTCTGTCTCGCCACTTCAAGTTTACTTGATGTCACTGCAACACTGGTCTGTCTCGCCACTTCAAGTTTACTTGATGTCACTGCAACACTGGTCTGTCTCGCCACTTCAAGTTTACTTGATGTCACTGCAACACTGGTCTGTCTCGCCACTTCAAGTTTACTTGATGTCACTGCAACACTGGTCTGTCTCGCCACTTCAAGTTTACTTGATGTCACTGCAACACTGGTCTGTCTCGCCACTTCAAGTTTACTTGATGTCACTGCAACACTGGTCTGTCTCGCCACTTCAAGTTTACTTGATGTCACTCCAACACTGGTCTGTCTCGCCACTTCAAGTTTACTTGATGTCACTGCAACACTGGTCTGTCTCGCCACTTCAAGTTTACTTGATGTCACTGCAACACTGGTCTGTCTCGCCACTTCAAGTTTACTTGATGTCACTACAACACTGGTCTGTCTCGCCACTTCAAGTTTACTTGATGTCACTGCAACACTGGTCTGTCTCGCCACTTCAAGTTTACTTGATGTCACTACAACACTGGTCTGTCTCGCCACTTCAAGTTTACTTGATGTCACTATAACACTGGTCTGTCTCGCCACTTCAAGTTTACTTGATGTCACTGCAACACTAGTCTGTCTCGCCACTTCAAGTTTACTTTGATGTCACTACAACACTGGTCTGTCTCGCCACTTCAAGTTTACTTGATGTCACTGCAACACTGGTCTGTCTCGCCACTTCAAGTTTACTTGATGTCACTGCAACACTGGTCTGTCTCGCCACTTCAAGTTTACTTGATGTCACTGCAACACTGGTCTGTCTCTGCCACTTCAAGTTTACTTGATGTCACTGCAACACTGGTCTGTCTCGCCACTTCAAGTTTACTTGATGTCACTGCAACACTGGTCTGTCTCGCCACTTCAAGTTTACTTGATGTCACTGCAACACTGGTCTGTCTCGCCACTTCAAGTTTACTTGATGTCACTACAACACTGGTCTGTCTCGCCACTTCAAGTTTACTTGATGTCACTGCAACACTGGTCTGTCTCGCCACTTCAAGTTTACTTGATGTCACTGCAACACTGGTCTGTCTCGCCACTTCAAGTTTACTTGATGTCACTACAACACTGGTCTGTCTCGCCACTTCAAGTTTACTTGATGTCACTGCAACACTGGTCTGTCTCGCCACTTCAAGTTTACTTGATGTCACTACAACACTGGTCTGTCTCGCCACTTCAAGTTTACTTGATGTCACTGCAACACTGGTCTGTCTCGCCACTTCAAGTTTACTTGATGTCACTACAACACTGGTCTGTCTCGCCACTTCAAGTTTACTTGATGTCACTGCAACACTGGTCTGTCTCGCCACTTCAAGTTTACTTGATGTCACTACAACACTGGTCTGTCTCGCCACTTCAAGTTTACTTGATGTCACTGCAACACTGGTCTGTCTCGCCACCAAGTTTACTTGATGTTCAAACTGGTCTGTCTCGCCACTTCAAGTTTACTTGATGTCACTGCAACACTGGTCTGTCTCGCCACTTCAAGTTTACTTGATGTCACTGCAACACTGGTCTGTCTCGCCACTTCAAGTTTACTTGATGTCACTAACACTGGTCTGTCTCGCCACTTCAAGCTGTTTGATCAACACTGGTCTGTCTCGCCACTTCAAGTTTACTTGATGTCACTACAACACTGGTCTGTCTCGCCACTTCAAGTTTACTTGATGTCACTGCAACACTGGTCTGTCTCGCCACTTCAAGTTTACTTGATGTCACTGCAACACTGGTCTGTCTCGCCACTTCAAGTTTACTTGATGTCACTGCAACACTGGTCTGTCTCGCCACTTCAAGTTTACTTGATGTCACTACAACACTGGTCTGTCTCGCCACTTCAAGTTTACTTGATGTCACTGCAACACTGGTCTGTCTCGCCACTTCAAGTTTACTTGATGTCACTACAACACTGGTCTGTCTCGCCACTTCAAGTTTACTTGATGTCACTGCAACACTGGTCTGTCTCGCCACTTCAAGTTTACTTGATGTCACTGCAACACTGGTCTGTCTCGCCACTTCAAGTTTACTTGATGTCACTACAACACTGGTCTGTCTCGCCACTTCAAGTTTACTTGATGTCACTACAACACTGGTCTGTCTCTCGCCACTTCAAGTTTACTCTGCCACTTTGATGTCACTGCAACACTGGTCTGTCTCGCCACTTCAAGTTTACTTGATGTCACTGTCACAACACTGGTCTGTCTCGCCACTTCAAGTTTACTTGATGTCACTACAACACTGGTCTGTCTCGCCACTTCAAGTTTACTTGATGTCACTGTAACACTGGTCTGTCTCGCCACTTCAAGTTTACTTGATGTCACTGCAACACTGGTCTGTCTCGCCACTTCAAGTTTACTTGATGTCACTGCAACACTGGTCTGTCTCGCCACTTCAAGTTTACTTGATGTCACTGCAACACTGGTCTGTCTCGCCACTTCAAGTTTACTTGATGTCACTGCAACACTGGTCTGTCTCGCCACTTCAAGTTTACTTGATGTCACTGCAACACTGGTCTGTCTCGCCACTTCAAGTTTACTTGATGTCACTGCAACACTGGTCTGTCTCGCCACTTCAAGTTTACTTGATGTCACTACAACACTGGTCTGTCTCGCCACTTCAAGTTTACTTGATGTCACTGCAACACTGGTCTGTCTCGCCACTTCAAGTTTACTTGATGTCACTCTCGCCACTTCAAGTTTACTTGATGTCACTACAACACTGGTCTGTCTCGCCACTTCAAGTTTACTTGATGTCACTGCAACACTGGTCTGTCTCGCCACTTCAAGTTTACTTGATGTCACTGCAACACTGGTCTGTCTCGCCACTTCAAGTTTACTTGATGTCACTACAACACTGGTCTGTCTCGCCACTTCAAGTTTACTTGATGTCACTGCAACACTGGTCTGTCTCGCCACTTCAAGTTTACTTGATGTCACTGCAACACTGGTCTGTCTCGCCACTTCAAGTTGTCACAAGTTTACTTGATGTCACTGCAACACTGGTCTGTCTCGCCACTTCAAGTTTACTTGATGTCACTGCAACACTGGTCTGTCTCGCCACTTCAAGTTTACTTGATGTCACTGCAACACTGGTCTGTCTCGCCACTTCAAGTTTACTTGATGTCACTGCAACACTGGTCTGTCTCGCCACTTCAAGTTTACTTGATGTCACTGCAACACTGGTCTGTCTCTCGCCACTTCAAGTTTATCTTGATGTCAATGCAACACTGGTCTGTCTCGCCACTTCAAGTTTACTTGATGTCACTACAACACTGGTCTGTCTCGCCACTTCAAGTTTACTTGATGTCACTGCAACACTGGTCTGTCTCGCCACTTCAAGTTTACTTGATGTCACTGCAACACTGGTCTGTCTCGCCACTTCAAGTTTACTTGATGTCACTGCAACACTGGTCTGTCTCGCCACTTCAAGTTTACTTGATGTCACTACAACACTGGTCTGTCTCGCCACTTCAAGTTTACTTGATGTCACTGCAACACTGGTCTGTCTCGCCACTTCAAGTCACTACAACACTGGTCTGTCTCGCACCAAGTTTACTTGATGTCACTGCAACACTGGTCTGTCTCGCCACTTCAAGTTTACTTGATGTCACTACAACACTGGTCTGTCTCGCCACTTCAAGTTTACTTGATGTCACTACAACACTGGTCTGTCTCGCCACTCTCCAAGTTTACTTGATGTCATCCAACACTTTGGTCTGTCTCGCCACTTCAAGTTTACTTGATGTCACTGCAACACTGGTCTGTCTCGCCACTTCAAGTTTACTTGATGTCACTACAACACTGGTCTGTCTCGCCACTTCAAGTTTACTTGATGTCACTGCAACACTGGTCTGTCTCGCCACTTCAAGTTTACTTGATGTCACTGCAACACTGGTCTAAGTTTAGCGAGTGTCTGCCACTGTCTCGCCACTTCAGTTTACTTTGATGTCACTGCAACACTGGTCTGTCTCGCCACTTCAAGTTTACTTGATGTCACTACAACACTGGTCTGTCTCGCCACTTCAAGTTTACTTGATGTCACTGCAACACTGGTCTGTCTCTACATCAAGTTTCTTGATGTCACGCCACTTGCCCCAAGTTTACTTGATGTCACTGTTTCAACACTGGTCTGTCTCGCCACTTCAAGTTTACTTGATGTCACTGCAACACTGGTCTGTCTCGCCACTTCAAGTTTGCTTGATGTCACTACAACACTGGGTCTGTCTCTGCCACTTCAAGTTTACTTGATGTCACTGCAACACTGGTCTGTCTCGCCACTTCAAGTTTACTTGATGTCACTGCAACACTGGTCTGTCTCGCCACTTCAAGTTTACTTGATGTCACTATAACACTGGTCTGTCTCGCCACTTCAAGTTTACTTGATGTCACTGCAACACTGGTCTGTCTCGCCACTTCAAGTTTACTTGATGTCACTACAACACTGGTCTGTCTCGCCACTTCAAGTTTACTTGATGTCACTGCAACACTGGTCTGTCTCGCCACTTCAAGTTTACTTGATGTCACTCCAACACTGGTCTGTCTCGCCACTTCAAGTTTACTTGATGTCACTACAACACTGGTCTGTCTCTGCCACTTCAAGTTTACTTGATGTCACTACAACACTGGTCTGTCTCGCCACTTCAAGTTTACTTGATGTCACTGTAACACTGGTCTGTCTCGCCACTTCAAGTTTACTTGATGTCACTGCAACACTGGTCTGTCTCGCCACTTCAAGTTTACTTGATGTCACTACAACACTGGTCTGTCTCGCCACTTCAAGTTTACTTGATGTCACTGCAACACTGGTCTGTCTCGCCACTTCAAGTTTACTTGATGTCACTGCAACACTGGTCTGTCTCGCCACTTCAAGTTTACTTGATGTCACTGCAACACTGGTCTGTCTCTTTACCGCTGAGTTTGGCTTGATGTCACTCCAACTCTGGTCTGTCTCGCCACTTCAAGTTTACTTGCGATGTCACTACAACACTGGTCTGTCTCGCCACTTCAAGTTTACTTGATGTCACTGCAACACTGGTCTGTCTCGCCACTTCAAGTTTACTTGATGTCACTACAACACTGGTCTGTCTCGCCACTTCAAGTTTACTTGATGTCACTACAACACTGGTCTGTCTCGCCACTTCAAGTTTACTTGATGTCACTGCAACACTGGTCTGTCTCGCCACTTCAAGTTTACTTGATGTCACTACAACACTGGTCTGTCTCGCCACTTCAAGTTTACTTGATGTCACTGCTAACACTGGTCCGTCTCGCCACTTCAAAGTTTACTTGATGTCACTACAACACTGGTCTGTCTCGCCACTTCAAGTTTACTTGATGTCACTGCAACACTGGTCTGTCTCGCCACTTCAAGTTTACTTGATGTCACTACAACACTGGTCTGTCTCGCCACTTCAAGTTTACTTGATGTCACTACAACACTGGTCTGTCTCGCCACTTCAAGTTTACTTGATGTCACTACAACACTGGTCTGTCTCGCCACTTCAAGTTTACTTGATGTCACTGCAACACTGGTCTGTCTCGCCACTTCAAGTTTACTTGATGTCACTACAACACTGGTCTGTCTCGCCACTTCAAGTTTACTTGATGTCACTGCAACACTGGTCTGTCTCGCCACTTCAAGTTTACTTGATGTCACTACAACACTGGTCTGTCTCGCCACTTCAAGTTTACTTGATGTCACTACAACACTGGTCTGTCTCGCCACTTCAAGTTTACTTGATGTCACTACAACACTGGTCTGTCTCGCCACTTCAAGTTTACTTGATGTCACTACAACACTGGTCTGTCTCGCCACTTCAAGTTTACTTGATGTCACTACAACACTGGTCTGTCTCTCGCCACTCACGGCCACTCAAGTTTACTTGATGTCACTGCAACACTGGTCTGTCTCGCCACTTCAAGTTTACTTGATGTCACTCCAACACTGGTCTGTCTCGCCACTTCAAGTTTACTTGATGTCACTGCAACACTGGTCTGTCTCGCCACTTCAAGTTTACTTGATGTCACTGCAACACTGGTCTGTCTCGCCACTTCAAGTTTACTTGATGTCACTGCAACACTGGTCTGTCTCGCCACTTCAAGTTTACTTGATGTCACTGCAACACTGGTCTGTCTCGCCACTTCAAGTTTACTTGATGTCACTGCAACACTGGTCTGTCTCGCCACTTCAAGTTTACTTGATGTCACTGCAACACTGGTCTGTCTCGCCACTTCAAGTTTACTTGATGTCACTGCAACACTGGTCTGTCTCGCCACTTCAAGTTTACTTGATGTCACTACAACACTGGTCTGTCTCGCCACTTCAAGTTTAGCTTGATGTCACTACAACACTGGTCTGTCTCGCCACTTCAAGTTTACTTGATGTCACTACAACACTGGTCTGTCTCGCCACTTCAAGTTTACTTGATGTCACTACAACACTGGTCTGTCTCGCCACTTCAAGTTTACTTGTCACTACAACACTGGTCTGTCTCGTCAAGTTTACTACAACACTGGTCTGTCTCGCCACTTCAAGTTTACTTGATGTCACTACAACACTGGTCTGTCTCTGCCACTTCAAGTTTACTTGATGTCACTACAACACTGGTCTGTCTCGCCACTTCAAGTTTACTTGATGTCACTACAACACTGGTCTGTCTCGCCACTTCAAGTTTACTTGATGTCACTACAACACTGGTCTGTCTCGCCACTTCAAGTTTACTTGATGTCACTACAACACTGGTCTGTCTCGCCACTTCAAGTTTACTTGATGTCACTACAACACTGGTCTGTCTCGCCACTTCAAGTTTACTTGATGTCACTGCAACACTGGTCTGTCTCGCCACTTCAAGTTTACTTGATGTCACTACAACACTGGTCTGTCTCGCCACTTCAAGTTTACTTGATGTCACTGCAACACTGGTCTGTCTCGCCACTTCAAGTTTACTTGATGTCACTACAACACTGGTCTGTCTCGCCACTTCAAGTTTACTTGATGTCACTACAACACTGGTCTGTCTCGCCACTTCAAGTTTACTTGATGTCACTACAACACTGGTCTGTCTCGCCACTTCAAGTTTACTTGATGTCACTACAACACTGGTCTGTCTCGCCACTTCAAGTTTACTTGATGTCACTACAACACTGGTCTGTCTCGCCACTTCAAGTTTACTTGATGTCACTACAACACTGGTCTGTCTCGCCACTTCAAGTTTACTTGATGTCACTACAACACTGGTCTGTCTCGCCACTTCAAGTTTACTTGATGTCACTACAACACTGGTCTGTCTCGCCACTTCAAGTTTACTTGATGTCACTATCAAACAAGTGGGACGGGGGGGGGGGGCGGGGGGGTGGCCGAGTGGTTTAGACCTGAAAGTCCTGGATTCGATCCTGGTCCTGATGAATGCTGGTCCCTCAAGTTCATCCTGCTTTAAATGGTTATCCTAGATTACAGAAGCGGAGACTAACTTTACATTTCATCCGCCCCTGTGGCCCTTTAGCACTAAGGCAATCTTTACTTTTTTTTTCCAATCCAGGTAAGGTGCTGTTTTTACAAAGCTGTTTCTCGGCTGCTACTGCTGTGGCGCTGATCCCCTCCCCCCCCCCTCCATCGATTGGCTGGTTTCAAGTAATAAGGTCAACGTTCTGACGACGATGGTGTGGCTCAGCACCAGACTAAGTGGTAATAGACCTAATGACTCATGAGGGTGTGACTCAGCACCAGAGCAAGTGGTAATAGACCTAATGACTCATGAGGGTGTGGCTCAGCACCAGAGCAAGTGGTAATAGACCTAATGACTCATGAGGGTGTGGCTCAGCACCAGAGCAAGTGGTAATAGACCTAAAGACACGGATTGGAGCGGAGTATTTTCTTGGTAACCAAGGACGCCTTACTATACCTTTCTCTACCAGCGAATAGGTGAAAATATGTTTTTTTTTTCCATTAATAAGGTCATGTCCATGAATAAGGTCATGTCCATGAATGAGCTCATGTCCATGAATGAGGTCATGTCCATGAATGAGGTCATGTCCATGAATGAGCTCATGTCCATGAATGAGCTCATGTCCATGAATGAGCTCATGTCCATGAATAATAGATTCAGAAGCAGTTTACGTGCCAATAATATTTACAAAGTATGTCATAATTTATGCATATACAATATATATATATATATATATATATATATATATATATATATATATATACTAGCTGTACCCTTTCAAAACCTTTGCATATAGTTATATCCCCTTAAACTTGATCGGTAGACTAGGTTATTTTTGGTTTCAGGCAGATCCGACTTTGTTCATGATTGTATTTTAAACTGGAATATGGTTGTATTAGTTCTTTACTTTCGATTTAACGCAGAACCCAAATCGCGTATATATATATATATATATATATATATATATATATATATATATATATGATGAAATTTTACTTAGAGAGGGTTTTTTATTTGTGTGTCGTTTACTGTCCTTGTATTCAGAATTATATTTTCTATAGTATGTCTAGGAAATGTGCACAGTTTCGTTTTGTTACACTGTGCTCATTTTCTTTATAAATAACCTTACTTAACACGTGACACGTCTCTTAATGAATACAGATATACACGCGTATCGGGGATTTACTTAATGGCATATGAGACAAACAATTGTGTTCATAAGTTGAGTCAGATGGGCAGAAAGAGAGGGTGGTTTGGTCAAACTTGTGGTCACGTGTCGGATGGCTGGTGTTCATCTCCAATGACAAAATTTAGATTATTTGAACAATACAACCACGTACTTACAGCATCACATAGGCTTAATCGGGCGTTGCATCCTATGCCAAATTCTACTCGGAACAAACAACGTTATGTGAGCTGCTTTTAATGTTTTCTGATATCAGGCTAGACCGTGGGGGAAAAGTTAAACTTTCTGATTACTTGTTTTCGTCAACAAAATTATCCAATGGGTCCCTGTCGTAATACAATCATGTCCATTTTGTAACGTAATACAATCATGTCCGTTTTGTAACGTAATACAATCATGTCCATTTTGTAACGTAATACAATCATGTCCATTTTATGACGTAATACAATCATGTCCATTTTGCGACGTAATACAATCACGTCCATTTCAATCAGATGTGTGAATATTAACATGTCATATGAGTCTCTATAAATTTACCAAGCATCAGTACACCAATTCACCAATCATCCATTCAAAAGATATCAATTCGCCAATCATCAAATAACCCATCAAGTATAAAATTACCGAGTGTTACGGGTTCCTTTAGTATATTCCTTAATTATTGCTAGGTTTCCAGAACACATTCACATAAACAGATAAGCCAACAGATGAGTCAACACTTATTAATGTAAAGTATAAAAATAACTGAACTTTATTTAAACTACTCGTGACTGCAAGACTACCTCATACAAACTCTAATACAACACTGAATCTATAAAACTACATCTCTGTCCAAACTCCAATCAAACACTTATTTCTCGATCGACTGCTCTCCCCCCGAATGTCAAGGGAATGGAATAGGGGGGAGGGGCGTTTCCGACATCCAAGCCTGGCTCAGGGGTTTTCTCTGAGTCCGGTAAGGCTTTGATCTTGGTCAGTGGCCAAAGGTGCGAAGTCGCACCTTCGTCCACCTATCGTCCAGCTTCCGAGCGCCTGGTAGCTTTGATCACGCTCCGCTCACCACAGATCAAACGGGGGTGGGGATGAGGTGAACATAATATGGGGCACTGTTGTGGGGGGGGGGGTGCGATCGTAACACCGAGCGTCAGATTTGCCAAGTAACCCTATCAATTCACCAACTATCCAAACAGCAGATATTTATTCACCAATTATCTAATCAACAAATATCAATTCTCCGATCCTCAAATCAACCAACATCAATTAACCAAATATCGAATTACCAAGCATCAGTTATACCAAGTGACCCTATCAATTCATCCACATTAATTCGACGATCTTCAATTCCCACGATTTTCGGACGATATTTCGCTAAACGTCTTCCGTTCTGTTCATCAAAAATTCCGCCACAGTACAAGGGTCATCCATCAATTATTCTTTCCATTACTCTGTCCTCCGTGTTCTGAGCCACTGCCCTTAAACTCGCCATTCTACACTGATCAATAACCAATCATGGCGCCATGCTGTTCTCATCTCAGCGCCCCCACACGGGCACTGTCTGGGATACGCCTGCCAAATGACCCTGTATTTGACCTTTTGATGTCACGCCCACCTTGCAGAATGATTTATCAATCGCTTGTCTCATTTATAACTTCATTTTCTCTTATTTATTTATTTAAACATAAAGGCCAAAGAGAAGTGGGGAATCGGTTTCCCATTTGTAAATATGTAAATACCACAGGTCAAAGGAAATGTTTACCAAATATCCTGAATTTATTAAGGAGGAAAAGTAAAACAGCATTACATCATTCTGATTTGTTGATTAAAGACAGTTTATTTTTTTTTCCCTTATTTGAATGTCTCTCTCTCTCACTCCCCTCTCTCTCTCTCTCTCTCTCTCCCTCTCTCTCCCGCCCTCTCTCTCTCTCTCCCTCTCTCTCTCTCTCTCTCTCTCTCTCTCTCTCTCTCTCCCCCTCCCCACACCCCACCATCCATTTATTTTTCTTGCAATCTTTCTCTCTCATTCAGTTTTTCTCAAGAATTATAAGTTCCTTCCTTCTGAGCAACATTCTCAATCTATTACCACAGTTTTAGACAACTAGCCATAGAGACGTTAATGTGTGTATGTCGAGCTCACATATAGTGCAGTACATGACGAGAAGGTTAAGTTTTTGGTTACAACTCAGAGGAACACATAAAGTAAAACAATTACGCTATATGCATACATTTTACTTCAGTGTTCTGGTACTGTTGTTGCTGGGTTTTTTTTAACTGCGTGCCGGCATACTCAGCATTTTATCTTGCCGTGCCGCCACACACGCAGCGTCTTGCATCAACACGTTTAGACCCCCCCCCCCCCAAGCCCATCTCTGTACCTAGGTCCTCCACTGTATCACGCCTAGATGACCCCCCCCCCATATCTACAGCTGTATCTGCCATTAAAACACATCTAGACCACATATCTACAGCTGTATCTGCCATTAAAACACATCTAGACCACATATCTACAGCTGTATCTGCCATTAAAACACATCTAGACCACATATCTACAGCTGTTTCTGCCATTAAAACACATCTAGACCACATATCTACAGCTGTATCTGCCATTAAAACACATCTAGACCACATATCTACAGCTGTATCTGCCATTAAAACACATCTAGACCACATATCTACAGCTGTATCTGCCATTAAAACACATCTAGACCCCATATCTACAGCTGTATCTGCCACTAAAACACATCTAGACTCCATATCTACAGATGTATCCAGCACTATAACATATCTAGACCCCTTATCTACAGATTATCAGCCACTAAAACACATCTAGACCCACTGGCGGCGGAGCAGGGGGGGCAGCGCCCCCCCCCCTAAAACTTTAACTTTTAAAACTTTGTAATTCATTTTAGTTTATATGTATCATTTTCATTTTCATAATTCATTTGATTTATTTCTTAAATTTAATATTTGAAAGAAATTACAATTAATTGACATTTTACAGTAATCACATTATTGAGAGTTGTTGTGGCATATTTTAAATTTAGTTGCAAGTACCCGGCTTTGCCCGGGTTTAAAATGATGTTTTCTGTTTATTTAAGAAGCGTAATTTGACGATTTATTACGATTTAAAATAAGACGCGTAAAAAGGGTTTATTTGCATGCAAATTGCAATAAAAGGGTACATTTGTCTTAAAGCAATGTGATACACAACATTTTTAGCAGTTCCTCTCTCTCTCCCTCCCCTCCCTCCCTCTTTCCCTCCCTCTCCCTCCTCCCTCTCTCTCCCTCTTTCCCTCCCCCTCTCTCTCCCTCCCTCCCTCCCTCTTTCCTTCCCTCTTCCCCTCCCTCCCTCTTTTCCTCCCTCTCTCTCTTAGGCATGACTGTATCAAAAGATGACAATTCCTATGGATGAAGGAATGGAATGTAATAATGTAGTAAGCAAGGTTGTTAACAATACTAAAAAAAAATATTGGCAATACCAATACCAATACAATTTTAAAATCAGTATTGCAATACCAATACCAATACAATTTTAAAACCAGTATTGCAATACTAATACCAATATTTATTTATTATTGCCAATACCAATATTTTGGTCATTCGACGAATAAAATGCAAATACGTAATTCATTGCTCTATATCACTTACATCGATAAACGATAACAACATTTTTGGCTAATTTAGATGATGTATTTTTAACCAAATTTTGTTCAATAGTTAACACTTGCTTCAACAGTTTCCCTCAAATCATCCAAAAGTCTTTGACAACATGTTAAACTACCATTAAATAAGTCGGCATACCTTAACGTCCTTAAGCAACAAGATTTTTAATATGTATGCTGTACACACATTGTGAATGAATGAATGGATGGATGGATGGATGGATGGATGGATGAATGAATTAATGAAGCAAATGACTGTCATAGAAAAGCAAATGATACATAAACAGTTAAACATCACACTATAGTAAAAGCAGTCAGACCGAGTCAGTGGATTGCATTACATCTGGAAAACTAACGATGAACAATGAATTCCAGTAGAGTTCACAGGGCAACGCCACCTAACTGGCAGTTACCACCAAACCAGGCGAAGAAAATGCGCACTGCTCAGTCGTGAACGAAGATGGGAAAATATTCGGCCTCCTAACAGGCCCGTAGCGTGCGGGGGGCCAGGGGCCGGGCCCCCTGCGTTTTATCTGGCCCCCCTGCTTTTTTGTTCTACTTAGTAAAATGTATTACCTGGCCCCCCTGCTATTGCCTGGCCCCTGCTGTAGAATATCTGGCCCCTGCTGTAGAATGTTCACGCTACGGGGCTGCCTCCTAATGAAAACAGCCTTTCGATAGCAGCGCTTGAAGGAAGTCCTGTATTCAGGTCTATGTATATTTTACGGATATGTGGATAGACATCCAATGATGCAATACTGTCTGAAGTGTCTGCCAGGTAGTTATTAATTTCTTGATTCACATCAGGTGAATCATTCACACGATGAAGTCTGGCTGATTATCTGTGCCATCAGCAGCAGCAGGCAACGTTGCTTTCTGGTCATCAGTCGTAGCAACCAATAGTGATTGTGAAACGCGTAAATTCAGTACTTCAAAAAGATGCGAACGATGCAAATCATCATCCATCCAGTCCAACTTGAATTCGGGATGCACAACGGATGCCAGCTGAGCATCAATGCTGTCAAACATGTTTGCAAATCTTCTATCGATGGCATTCAAAAGACATGAAGCAAATGACAGACTACGAGCCGATCATTCTTTCCAAGATCAAGAAACACTTTTAACTGAGCCTTCATCACGACAAGTGTTGGTAGAAGGAAACCAAGTCCAATGTCTTTTTTAGTTTCACCCTGCAAAATATCTAGTCCACAGCAAACAGGCTTCATAACAGCAACATACTCTTTAACAAATGTTTTCTGTACAGGATGTAGTCTTTTGATATCAAGTTCATCACAAAGTTTGTCAAACTTAACTTCCATGTCACTTGCACAGAGAATGTTGTAAACTCTGGTGAAGCATCATACATTGAATTCCACCGGGTTTCACCAGGTTTACCAAAAGCATACCAAGTGAACTGCCTGACGATACTTTGTAAATAACAATAAACACTCAAGAAAATTATTTAATGCAACCGGAAAAAAGCTTGGAAAGAATAGCAAATTCCATAGAAATCAATTTACTTTAAGAGTACTAACTGGTCAATGCTCATTGCCACATATATCATATATGTTTTCTATTATCATTCATTGCTCAGTCTCATTCAAAAATTGTTTGGCAATGTCACTCGCAAGATGGCGACACCAAAGAAAAATTTATTATATTCAGCTTTATTCATAACCAATGTTGTAGAGAACTTATTGAATATTGCTTTTAGTATTGGTTAAAAATCAATACCAATATCAAAAATAATTATTGGCAATACCAATACCAATATCAAATTTCAAGAAGTATTGCAATATCGTACCAATACTTAAAAAAAGTATTGGCAATACTACCAATACCAATACAATATTGCAATATTAACAACCCTGGTAGTAAGTAATGTGATATTTGGTTCCCCGTACCGAACATATTTATAGTAAGTTAGCTATGTGGGAGAGAAGCTCGTAAAACCTGAAATCGGGATAAAAGTTTGACAATTTTCATGTCTTTGATATCCAAAATAATTAATTACAATTAAAGTACCCATTGAGATGGAACAAAACCTGTTTAAGAACATTCCCCATGTTACTTTGTGTACGTGTACCCAGTGGCGCAAACAGCAAAAAATGCTGGGGGGGGGGGGGCTCACATATTGAAAAAAGACAGTTTGACAGTTTTTTTTGTAACTTTATAACGTAAATTATGTAATGATGGTTTGGCCTGGGGGTGGCTCAAGCCCCCCTGCCCCCCCCCCCCGGTTGCACCACTGCGTGTACCAAATTTCACGTTATTTGGTTGTCTGGATCTTGAGTTTTAAGGGAACAGACAGACAGATAGCAAATGCCTCTTATAAGTATAGAGAAGTATTGCCATCTACCGAATGACGGCAAATGTAATTTTTAAAAAAAATACAATTATTTATTATCTTTACATAAATTACTTTTTGTTTATTGAGTTTCCCGTTTCCGGTATCATATTTATCATCATTCATGATAATTATCAGTAATTTTCTGATCTAATTTCACTATTAAATTTGTAAACAAACCGACATTACGAATCAGTTGACGACAGAAGTGCTCAATGTTCATTTTTTTCTTTTTTAATATATTATTTTTTAATAATATCGATTAAATACTTGCTACAGAATTACTATATTCTATTATAGAATTAAGGGGGTAAAATATGTCTTTCGGTCATATTTTGTCTTGCCCCTCCTTAAAATATTTCGTTTCGCCGCCGGTGTGGACTAGACCCCATATCTATAGATGTATCCGCGACTAAAACACATCTAGACCCCATATGCACAGATGTATCAGCCACTATTAGAACTTTTTCTTCCAACACTTAACCTCGATGGATCCATGGCTCATCCTAGGAGGAACTTTGCTATTGGGCCAGATCGATCACGTGTCCGCAACAAATGACCCAATCGCGGTATTCTTGCAACACGCAGTAATAAAAAAAAGTGATTCAGTGTGTTTCGTTTCTGAATTGATTTTCTCGACAGACTCTCCTGTATGTATGGCGGCATATCCCCAGTGGCTTGCGATGTCTGTTTTCTGGTGAAAGTTTGTGCTGTGTCAGACCGATCTTTCCACTACGCTCGGGTGTTCAATAACTGTTCAGGCACTCTCATGAATCAGTCCACTGACTTACAACGTGTATGATCTCATGGCTGGAATTTCCTTTGGTGGGGGGGGGGGGGGCGGGGGGGGGTGACTTCCCGAGCCCAGGTGTCAATCTACGGTTCACTCCAGTGGCGCAACAAGGGGAGGGGCTTGAGCCCCCCCCCCCAGACCAAATCATCAATACATATTTTACTATATAAAGTTACTAAAAAGACGGTCAAACTGTCAGTTTTCTATATGTGAACCCCCCCCCCCCAGCATTTTTTTCTATATGTGAGCCCCACCCCCCAGCATTTTTTGCTGGTTGCGCCACTGGTTCACTCTAATAGTAACTCATAAAAAAAAATAACAGCTTGCCTTATGATTGAATGAGATTTCTTTTGTCGCAAATTTCTGCCAATCGCAGAGGCTAACCCAGCAGGGTTGCGGGACTTAGTGCAAGTGTCAAATGCGAGATGTTGATTTTTGTTTCGGGCGCACTTATTGGCCACCCCCCCCCCAAGGCGCTGCTAATAATTATGTTGATAATTATGTTATCGCAAGCTATGTTAATATAACTGTCAATAGTTATGCTAATTGTAGGAGAGTGTGGAGATCACACCCTGCGGTAGTGGCTTTTTTTTTTTAACATCCACGTCAATTACATCCAACTGTAAAACATTTTCTGTGACAGATGCTTGGCATAGAAGTTTATGTTACACATTACACTTATCGCTGATGTTTCCCCTCCAGAAACGATAAAGATGTTTATAGTAAAACATATTAACATATAGAAAATGTAAAAACACCCATCTTTCTAAAGGAAATGGATTTGACATTAAAAGTATGCATACTGATTATTTGGCATTAAAAGTATGCATACTGATTATTTGGCATTAAAAGTACGCATACTGATTATTTGACATTAAAAGTACGCAAATGTTACTCGACCAGCAAACTGGAATAATTATTTTTTTTTACCGCCCACCAGCATCCGATGTTCGCATGCGCAACTAGACGGACTCGGACTGCATATTATTGCATATTTTTTTTTTGTTTTCGGGGCTAGAGTTAGGGCAAGGGTTAGGCTTAGGGTTAGGGTTAGGAATAGGGTTAGGGTTAGTGTTAGGAATAGGGTTAGGCGCAATATCTATAGCTGGATCCCGAAAAAAAATAATACGGAGTCGATCTAGTCGCGCATGCGCAATATCTATAGACAGACCCCTAAAAAAAAAAGTCGCGCATGTGCACATCTATGCTGGTCGGCCGGGAAAAAAAAAATTATTCCAGTTTGCTGGTTTTGTAACAGCCGCGTCAAAAGTATGCATACTGATTATTGAACCAACATCGCAGTTTAACAAGTCTCTTTTTTTTTTGTCTTTGGCTGTTAGTAGTTTTGTACCAGTACTACTTCCTCACACCCCATCTCCACCCACCCCCCTTCCCCATATTGACATCAGCAGCGCACGTGCGAGTGTCACTCAAAGGCAGTCTGAGACGTCATCGACAGGTTCTTTTTTGACGAGTCACGGCAAACAAAGTCCACATCGATTGTGGCGGGTGGATGAGAGTGGAGTGGGGGGGGCAGGGGAGCTAATCAAATGATTTAGTAGGAATCAGATATGGGTTGTGTCACATGAAAAGTCAGTTCGAAATTTAACACATGCCGGTGGTGTGTTGGTTAGAGCATAATGTCTATCATATCACAAGTCCCGGGGTTTGATTCCCATGCATCATAAAAGCATTGGATCAACCAATTTTACCGCCTAGTTATATTGAACAATGCTAGGCTTCCTTAGTACTAAACGATGTGACCCTAAAAGGCTTTATGATGAGCGTATGGTATCAATTTGTCCCCCCCCCCCAGGCCTGTAGCGTGCGTTGGGGCAGGGGTGCCGGGCCCCCACCCCCTACGTTTTGTCTGACCCCCTCTGCTTATTTGCTCTACTTAGTAAAATGTATTACCTGGCCCCCTGCTATTGCCTGGCCCCTTCTGTAGAATTGTCACGCTACGGGGCTGCCCCCCCCCCTCTTTTATCACTGAGTTTTTAGATACTTTGACAACGTACTAGCCAGCCGTGTACGATTTGTTTTGAAAACATTATCAACAGGGCAGAAAAACTGCCACTAGAATACCGCCATCACACAAATACAACAACCCTACAGCCACTGCGCCATGTAAATATGTCACGTGGGATGTGACGTAGGCTAGTAATTACCCTCCGCGCAAACACCGCATTGTTTACTCATTGTGAAACGTGGTAGCTAAGGGGGGAAACATATGAGACGGGTGGCCGATCCTGTGTAGAGCGCTCGACAGTCGACCTTAAAGAGTCCTGAGTTCAATCCTCGGTGAGAACCAAAAATAATTTCAACAGGTCCGGATAAAAACTTGGTTCAAAGTCCACCCAGCTTTATATGGGTACCATTACTTAACTTGGGGAAAGTAAAAGCGGTTTGACGTGGTGCTAACCACACAATCCCTTCATATGCCGGCGTTATAGGAACAGGTGAATTCTACACTTCATCTGCCCCGATGACCCTTAAGGTAACTTTTTTTACATCTATTAAGGGGAAACATTGAGATGAACTAATTAGTAACTTGTAGTATTTAGAGTTTAGACGTTGTTATCGTCTACTATAGAATCAAGGAATAAACTCATTTAAACATAAATTTGTCTCGTCCTACAGAAAATTTTACTCACATAAGTCTTTTGGGAACATTAACTTTGGGGATGAGTATCTATTGATCCTAAACAGACCCGTGTAGTCTATGTCTAGCTCCTCCAAATATCTCAAAGTCTATGCCTAGCCCACCTTTCCCCCTAATAACATAAAGACTATTTCTAGCCCCCTGCCCGCCACCCCTCACGTCCACCGCCCATACAAACTTAGAACGACTCTGCTTACGCCATCATATAGTCTCACTGTATAAACATCTGATGATGGAATATCTTGCTGAGTACCACGGCACCTACGTCGATACCGAAAATTATCATAATTCCACAATAGGGTAAATCACGTGATCAAAATAAAAAAAAGTTTCAAAATGAGGGCAAAAAAAAATAAAATAAAACATTTCAGCTTTTGTTGACAGTGTTAGCCGAATGACGTCATCAGCTGATAATTATTTAAAAGGGCGTTTGACAGATTTCCATTCCCGGTTTTGTTTATTTAACCTGGACTGGATGTGTTTCTTGCTCTCTGTTTGTTTCTCCATAACGATCGCAATACCACAATGTGGAAAATGTAACCACAGGGGACGTTGGAATTTGGGGGGAGGGGGGGTGACGCAACAAGTTCCAAGTTTACGTTGTAAGTTGTTTTTTTTTTTCGACATTTTCATCAAAATTGTCTGAGATAATGAGGAACAGTGGCAGACTGACCATGCGAGCAAGTAGCAACCAGACCAAATATCCACCCCACCCCCCCCCCCAAACACTAGAAAAGAATTTAAGATAATATAATACAAGCTGTATCCTGCGTATACCACCTTTGTATAGATATAGACCATAGTTGAACTTTGTATAGAGATAGACCACAGTTTAACTTTGTAGAGAGATAGACCACAGTTTAACTTTGTAGAGAGATAGACCACAGTTTAACTTTGTCTAGAGACAGACCATAGTTTAACTTTATATAGAGATTAACATAGTTTAACGTTGTATAGATATAGACCATCAATTCAACTGATCACAAAACAGTACGATAAATCTCTAACAGAGAAGATCTTAGGAAAGTCAAACTTGGCTGGGTATATTGGACATGTACACATATTAATTTAAAGCTGAACCCATTAGATTGTAAGTTACAATAATTTTAAGCCCCTACAGGATAACTAGAATCGATTAACTCTCTTCACCAGATACATTACATTATTGTAGAATCACACTGTTATCTGAGTTAGGCTGCAAAGTAAAAGCAACCCCTCCCAACTCTGGGTCTGACGCCAATGGAAACAATGACTTAAGAGTTGGGTCTGATGGTCTCTGGTAGTTAGGGGGGAGGGAGTGTAAAGGCAATAGTGGTAGATGAGCATTGGGCCCCCCCCCACACAAACGTACGACCCGTTATTTTTAGTTAATACATTAGAAATTTTTTTGTTTTTTAAAAAGTAATAATTGAATGGTTTGGAAGATTTTGGTAGTTGGGTCTCTTGTTTTTATTTGGTAAATAAATATTTCTTCTTGTCATAGAATACAAGCGGCGCTGTCTGGAACATGTCATCCATTGATCGACTTTAATGGAAACACATTTTAATACTGACTGCCGTGGTCGACATTAGATAAAGATGATAGATGGACAGTCGGGCAGGCAGGCAGGCATGCCGACAGACAGACAGATATACAGACAGGCAGGTAGACAGACAGACACGCAATCAGATAGATAGATAGATAGATAGATAGATAGATAGATAGATAGATAGATAGATAGATAGATAGATAGATAGATAGATAGATAGATAGATAGATAGATAGATAGATAGATAGATAGATAGATAGATAGATAGATAGATAGATAGATAGATAGATAGATAGATAGATAGATAGATAGATAGATAGATAGATAGATAGATAGATACCAACTCCTCCAAAAGTCTAGTTTAACTACACTGTCAACTATTTCCCCAGACATTAATCCTACCAAAGTTTCTGGTAAAACTCAAACAAAAAAGATCAATGACAACCCCAACAAGTCCTGCTCCTTGTCACGTGGTCCATTAATCTAAGTGATGCTATCAGAAGCCATATTGAGAATCACATTGATACCCGTTGGATGCTCGTCTTTGTTCAGTTTGTTTCCAAAATGTGTTGCTCTACTGCATTGAATCCACCAGACACTTAACAATAATAATAATAATGTGTTTTTTTTGTTTGGGGCATGGGGGGATGGGGGAAAGGAGGGGGGGGGTAAAGCGGCTTATTGGTTATTCTATAACTTGCATTGAATGCAGTAGTTTAAAATGAGACTCTCATGGAATAAAATAACAAAATATCTATATATGATAAACTAAACCCATTACTTAAGCACACGGACACATAACTATATGAACAAACCTACTCACAAGGAGACGCACCGCTAGCCTTTAGTGCTCACACTACACTTGAGATGGGTGTTAAGTCTTTTTAAAGCCATGAAGGCACCGTGCTCAGCCGCCTGTCAGGTACTTTGGTTGGTTCATTGGCACACACAAGCTGTTGATCTGTCAAGTACTTTGGTTGGTTCATTGGCACACACAGGCTGTTGATGTGTCAAGTACTTTGGTTGGTTCATTGGCACACACAGGCTGTTGATGTGTCAGGTACTTTGGTTGGTTCATTGGCACACACAAGCTGTTGATCTGTCAAGTACTTTGGTTGGTTCATTGGCACACACAAGCTGTTGATCTGTCAGGTACTTTGGTTGGTTCATTGGCACACACAAGCTGTTGATGTGTCAGGTACTTTGGTTTGTTCATTGGCACACGCAAGCTGTTGATGTGTCAGGTACTTTGGTTGGTTCATTGGCACACACAAGCTGTTGATCTGTCAGGTACTTTGGTTGGTTCATTGGCACACACAAGCTGTTGATCTGTCAAGTATTTTGGTTGGTTCATTGGCACACACACAAGCTGTTGATGTGTCAGGTACTTTGGTTGGTTCATTGGTACACACAGGCTGTTGATGTGTCAGGTACTTTGGTTGGTTCATTGGCACACACAAGCTGTTGATCTGTCAAGTATTTTGGTTGGTTTATTGGCACACACACAGGCTGTTCATGTGTCAGGTACTTTGGTTGGTTCATTGGCACACACAAGCTGTTGATCTGTCAAGTACTTTGGTTCATTGGCACACACAAGCTGTTGATCTGTCAAGTACTTTGGTTGGTTCATTGGCACACACAAAATGTTGATCTGTCAAGTATTTTGGTTGGTTCATTGGCACACACACAAGCTGTTCATGTGTCAGGTACTTTGGTTGGTTCATTGGCACACACAAGCTGTTGATCTGTCAAGTATTTTGGTTGGTTCATTGGCACACACAGGCTGTTGATCTGTCAAGTACTTTGGTTGGTTCATTGGCACACACAAGCTGTTGATCTGTCAAGTACTTTGGTTGGTTCATTGGCACACACGAGCTGTCAACACTATTCTCATCAGTCTAGTCTTTTTGTATGTGTTGATTTAAAGGTTACTTCGTTAATGATACAATATTCAGAAATTAAGGGTGTGTCTTTTGAATACAACTATCATCGAGATAAGTTAGTCTGTGTCTCTTTGGTGCCATTCTCTTTTGTTCTCATTGATCGATGGTACAAGTTATAGATTTTCTGATCTATAAATATTCTAGTCATGGTATTTTATGTGTGCTGTTATCTTTGTAATTTGATTTTTTAAAATTATAAATGTTGAAGTTTACAATTTTGTCAGATGACTTTATAATGTATCAATTTAAAATTTAACTAAACCTACAGCTTTTAGTTTAGACATATTTAACGAAAAATAAAGTTTCTTTCTCGGAAAATAAAAAAAATATGAAAGAAAAAAAAACGTAAAAATAAAAAAGATACATGTTTTCCCTGTTTCATTGACCGGTGGAGTCTAAACACAGAAACATTTGAAATACAAGAACGAAAATCAATATTTATGCCAGCTGAGACCAGTTCAGTCTATATGGAATTTTATCTGGAATAAATCGCCGACCTGTCTGTATCTGAGGAAAATGTCAACGGACGTTTACATTTTATCTCAAACATCAGAAACACATTTGGAACTTGAGTTTTACTTTAACTACGTTGTTTTGGTTGTTTTGTTTTTTCGGTCGTTTGAAGTTTTTTTGCTCATAATTTTTTCTTACTTTTCTTTTCATCACTATCGGAAAAAAAAAAAATAAAGAGTGTCTATGATAATCTACACCGGGTTATAATTTATGCTATTCATGTCATAATATCACTGAGCTATATAACACCAACAATCATTCCCATCTTCAACAAAGAAATTTATGTATTTGTGTGTGGCAGAAAAAGTCGTAAGGATAAGCCAACAATATGACTGACTTTGACCCATTGCTAAGTTTTACCCACAATGCCATTCACTTGGACCCATTGCTAAACCATAACCACAATGCGAGTGACTTTATTCCAGAACTTGCTTTAGTGTCAGGGGTACACGCGGACATACTTTCGCAACTTTTGGGGTATGGTCGTGAAACAGGTTGAGAAGGGCTGTTATGAGGGGTCGGGGGTGTGAGTGGGTGGGTATGGTCGTGAAACAGGTTGAGAAGGGCTGTTATGAGGAGTTGGGGGTGTGAGTGGGTGGGTATGGCTGAGGGGGTCGGGAAGTGAGTGGGTGGGTATGGCTAAGGGGTTGGGGTGTGAGTGGGTGGGTATGGCTGAGGGGGTCGGGAAGTGAGTGGGTGGGTATGGCTGAGGGGTCCGGGAGTGTGTGGGTGGGTATGGCTGAGGGGTTGGGGAGTGAGTGGGTGGGTATGGCTGAGGGGTTGGGGAGTGAGTGGGTGGGTATGGCTGAGGGGTTGGGGAGTGAGTGGGTGGGTATGGCTAAGGGCTTGGGGTGTGAGTGGGTGGGTGGGTATGGCTGAGGGGTTGGGGAGTGAGTGGGTGGGTATGGCTGAGGGGTTGGGGAGTGAGTGGGTGGGTATGGCTGAGGGGTTGGGGTGTGAGTGGGTGGGTGGGTATGGCTGAGGGGTTAGGGAGTGAGTGGGTGGGTATGGCTGAGGGGTTGGGGAGTGAGTGGGTGGGTATGGCTGAGGGGTTGGGGAGTGAGTGGGTGGGTATGTGTTACGGGTCCTTATATTAAAGATACTTGTAGAAGGTGTATTAATTCAGACAACACAAATCACGAAGTTAACTCCAGTGAAGTAACATCAAACAATCATTTAATACTTGAACATAAACTGACATAAAGGTAGAATCAGGAGGAGTACAATAGCAAACTGTGGATATGCATCCATCTACATAGACGCCCAAAGCTAGACTAACTATAAAACAAAACATGTGCTCCCAACTGTAGGTTAATATACGTCATTTGTACCAAATGACGTATACACTAAAGCTCCCAATATTTACACTCAAGATGGCGGAATGACGCCATAGATACTGCGGTGGGCGGAGCCTAGCGAATTGCGTCATCAAACTTAGACTATATTATTTCTCCACAGTATGGCTAGCCTACAATTTGCTGAAAGTCCTTCATCATTCAAGATTTATTTCAGTTCAATTGAATCTGTTTTTAACGGTATTGTGTAATGTAGACACGGCTTACAGCCATGTAATCCTCTTACAACATCTGCTGAACAGCTCATTAATTTTCTCTGTTTTTTTTGGTATGCCATATAATCAATGTATGATGTGCGCGCGTGTGTTCAAAAGAAGAGGTGTATCAGAAACAAAAGTAACTTTACTCATATGCTCGGTGTGTAATTTCGGACTTCATATTTTTAAAAGCTGTATTTGTAGTCGTAATTTAGAATGTAATAACCGAAAAGAAACGAAAACCACAAAGGCACGCACGTATAGAAACATGTGTTAACTGAAAACAATTAAATAAAGACACTCGATATATAGGTAGGTGATAGTTTATACAGAAAAGACACAACATGTTGTTAACTTCATGTGATGTTATATCTATTGCGTGTTGTTGTTGTTGTTGTTTTGGTTATTTGTCCAACTTCTTTCTTTCAATCAACCCGTTCGGTCTAAGCAACTGGAATAACTAATGAATTGTTAATAATACGTAGACCATATACTACAATTCTTTCTTGTGACACCAGTCTTTCAAAGTCTTCCGCATCGTAGGGAAATAAAAATTCTCCTCTTCCTAAAATATTTAGGGAAACAGAGCCAGTACAATGCGGGACTCTTGTTGTTCATTGATCCCTGGTCTACACACACACACACACAAGCACACACACACTTCCTCTCTAGTATTGTTCATCGATCCCTGGTCTATACCCCCTCTCTCCCCGCGTTCTCTCTCAACATACCCGCAATCCAGGTCTCACCTTTGAGGCAGTGGCGTCGAAATACTCTCAATATTCTCAAAGATGGTGGGTGCTCTGCGCAGAGGAAAAATGACGTCATGCATTTTTTTTTAAAAGGGAAGGATAGATATTGTGGTAAAAAATATCACTGACTACTGTAATACAATGATGTTAAACGATTGTTGCTTGATGGATAAACTGTGCCTACTTATTGGCGATTTTCGGATATCTTTAATGAACATCTTTAGAGACAGTGATGTATTGGTAAAATAAGAAGTAAGGGAACACATACTGGGAGCAAATAAATGTGGGAGTTGTCGGGACATGAAAAAGTACTGGAACGCGTTCCGGTTCTGAAAAAAAGGTAGGGGAACGTCGTTCCACCGCGTTCCCCCTCCCCCCAATACACCACTGTTTAGAGGTTATCTTTATTTAAAGAAACAGTTACCTTGACCCCATTTTATCGCTGCCTTTCCTGCTGAAGGAGACTTTTTGTGTAGAAAATATGACCACTGAATTGGGAATCTCCAACAACCTACCGATAAATCGGAAATCTCAAACAACCTTCCTCTATGAGAATGAAACCTGTATATTTCATTATGAAACACTCAACATATTTACAACGTCATTAAAATTGCGATTGCTTATGGTAATTTAAAAAAATGTATACATTTTTCCGAGATAGTCGTCAAAAAAGGGCAATTTTTTTGTTCACTACATTGTTGATTTTTTTTTTTTTTGTTAAAGATTAACCGCAGCGCCTTAAAATGTAAGGGTCCCCACAAAGTGCCCGATTCAGATTGAATTAAAACCCTTTTTGTTTGTTTTCGACAATTGAATACGCAGGTATGTAGTAAAGCTTTCTTTTTCCAACAGTCGTTGAGTAACTGACCTTAACAGCGCACCAGCTGTCAGCTCCAAACTTGAATAACCAAATTCGCCCCACGCTCTGTCTGCATGTGAAAACAGGGCTTTGTTATTACTAAAAAAAATTTCGTGCTGTAAACAGAGCTAGTTTATATAAAAAAAAAATAAAAACAGCAACCGGATAACTTCCTGGTTGAAAAAAAAAACATTGACGAGTGTTTATCAACAAAAGTAATAATTAATGAAGTTTTCTGTCAGTTCCTCGATTGAGAAGTATCGAAAACTCGCCTCCCCCCCCCCCTACCCACACTTTGCTGGTTTGTATCAGTGGGTCTCTATGATATTTCACATAAAAGATATCCCGTTGCAGCCTGTTTACTACTTCTTCCTGTATCCTTCCGATACATATTGCTTCAGTTTTCGATATAAACAAATAGTTTCAAGATTTTTTTGTTTTCTGTTTGAGCTTCAGCGGTGGCGGTGTGGACATCAATCACACAGGATGAAACTAGATACGGTTGATCGCCCCCCCCCCCACACACACACCGTTGATTTAAACTGTTTTCACATTTTATTGCATGAATATGTTATAGTTGTTATTTGTGTGTGTGTGTGTGTGTGTGTGTGTGTGTGTGTTTTAAATTGAAATTGAGGTTCTCAATGCACAGTATGCAGAGGCGTTCTTATACACTGGGCAACCATCTACGACCTCCACTTTCGAAGTTTTAATGGCTCTGAAATGTGGCAATAAGAGGGCCGTCATGTACAGTTGGCTAGAACATCTTAAATATATCTCTGAAATCTCTGATTAAGCCCCCTTACCACCCCCCCCTCCCAATGGATTGAGAACATCGCTCATAGTGTGTGTTGGTTAATAAATATGACATTTTAATATTTCCACTAAATATAGCTTAACTCATAATCTATATTCACCACAATAACTCACACTTATTATTTATCCACCAAAAAACTGTTCACATACAAGTTATAGCCCCCAAATAACAACTCACAAATAAGTTATAGCCATACAATAACAACTCACATACAAGTTGTAGCCATCAAATAACATCTCACATACAGTTTTAGCCACCAAAATAAATACAGTCATACACAAGCTAAACACCAATCTAGATTCCATTCAATCAGTAATTTAAATCCCATTCAATCAGTTATTTAAATCCAATTCAATCATTTATCTTCTTTGCAAAAACTCCCATCATGTTGTTTTTCAAATATCGTTGAGAAGCAATGGATAGGAATATTAAATCACAACCTTGATTAATTTGTATGATGTTGTCGTTGTTCTTTTCTTACCTTTATTTCAGAAACTATGGCATAGAAAAAAAAAGATCTTTGAATATCTATTCTTCTCTCAATATCGTGTATTGCCAGATTTAACGGTTTTTTTTTTAAATACTGCCACAGTGAAAAAGTGTACTTGGGAAAAATTACGATTTAATAATAGTACATTCTGAGAAAAAAAATAGCAGACACACAGATATATCTAGCACCTTCCATCTAAGTCAAACCAAAATTCAACCAAATCGTCATTTGAAACCTAAATTACACTTTTCTTTCTCATATTAGACTGGGGGGGGGGGGGGGAAGCAACTAGCTTTTCATTGGTGTCGTCTCCGGTGACCAGTGTCCCACAAGTGAGGACGATTTGTAAAGTGTCTAATGACGCGAGCTGTGATGACTCTCTAGCGTATTGACTCCATAGCCACTCCTCCCCCCTCCCTCCCCCCCCCCCAGCTCTTATCTAAAGCTGCCAGGCTACAGGCCTGTTCCCTGGACAGCGCGAGACAGGACAGCATTCTCTCTTTGTACCTTTTTTTTTTTTGGTTTTGTTTTTGGTCCAACTAATGTTTAGTTAAACGGAAATCAATCTATTCAACAATGAACAACAGACAGTAGTTGTTTGGTTAGGTTTTTTGTTTTTTATTTTGGGTTTTTTTTTTTTAATAAGAAAGGTAAAAAAGAAAAAAAAAGTAAATGACAGATTGGTCATGTTGTGAATGAGATCGAAAGTCTGGCACTCATAAAAGATAAATTAGAGCAGCGTTTAATGTTGCTGGTGTCGTGTGAACTCTAGCGGTGCTACAGTGTAATTATAATAGCTGACCTGGTGGCCGCAGTGTAATCACGATAGTTGATTTGTACTATACAGCCAACCGGATGACACGACTTTGGTCAGTGAAAGTAAGGAGATATCAACTACGTTAATTTAAACAATATAGATAATAATAAGTAAACAGGAGAATAGTGATTAAGGAAGATGTCAACAAGGCAGGACAATTGAAAAATATCTTTTATGAAGGACAATATAGAATAATATATATATATAAGCGATCTGGGCTCTGCTTTAAATCGAAAGTAAAGAATTAATACAACAGTATTCCAGTTTAAAATACAATCACGAAAAAAATCGGATCTGCCCGAAACCAAATAATAACCTAGTCTACCGATCAAGCCTTAGGGGATATAACACTATGCAAAAGGTTTTGTATGGTACAGCTAGTATGTCTATAATAACAAAAAAGAAAACTTTGAAGAATTTTAGATATATATTATTGACTATGTAGAAGAATATACAAGATAACGACTAGGTATGACCATTTATAATAACGATATGACTTACTTGACTAAATTCCTTGAACTCCTTCCGGAGCAAGGGGCCTCTGCAGCCACTCTCCAGCGCACAACGATATGATTCATTAGATAGTATCTACCAGGTGGGACCAGTGTGTGATAGACATTGACCAAATGTAACAACGTTCAATGTATAGGCTACGTAACACCGTATAAAAATCCCCACATTTTGCTTTTTTTCTAGAAATTCATTCTAGCTTTAGAACAACTAAATGTGTAAACAACTAAATGTGTAAACAACTTAATGTGTAAACAACTAAATGTGTAAACAACTAAATGTGTAAACAACTAAATGTGTAAACAACTAAATTACCACTAAATAGAAATGACAGAAGCTGCACGTGGATGTTTCATCAGGCCTACACTAGGGTGATAACAAAAAAAATATTTTTATGAAACCACTTGCAATCGAGGAACTTTTATGTGTAATTTAAGAATATCAATTGCATTTTTGATTTTTTTAAGAAAAGTTCCCCCTCCTCCCCCTTTTTCGGAAGAAAAAAGTGGAAAAATATTTCTTTTTTCAAAAAAAAGGACATTATTTTTTTTAGCTTAACTCAAAAGAGTAATAATAATAACTAATCAACTTTTATTAACAAATAAGATACAGATCAGTTAGTAATATGTACAGAATGTACAAGAAATGTTTAAAACATATTTTTTCCTATGAACTTCAGATTCAAAAATTGAAATTTTCTCGATTTTGCATGAAGTTCCTCCATCAGTTTCACAGCACGTTCAGCAATTTGGTTAGATCTGGGAATGTCAATTAATGACTTTTCGACTGACCAATGGGTCTTTAAACACTTAATTGCCTTCTTGCATTTTATCCTGATGAGTGAGGTAAACAGTTCATTGAAGGACGCTTCATTATAGTGTTGAGAATGGAACCAAGCATTTGCCCATTCGTAGCAGATGAAGTTGCAGGCAGGAGTGAGGATGTTGCGCCACTCTGGTATCAGAAAAAATGATATAACAGTATATATCGCACGTGAGTTCCATCTTGCCTGGTGTAAATTTGGTAGTTTCTTCCAGTTGATGCGAGGCCAACGTGAAGTTGTTTTGTAATGACGATATGCCTGACATAATTCATATAAGAACTTGAAATCATCTCGCCATCCAGGGTTCTCGTCTGTGCTAACATCATCTGTCGCAACGAGGCGGTAATCAGCCTGAAGAGTGACATAGTTTTGTGTTAATTGGTCAATGAAGGAATAGTTGAGTTTTGGTTTGCTCGTTGGCTCTTGGATAAAAAAATTCATGACATGTTTCAAAAGGAGGTCGAGTACATGGTGCTGACACCCAATATATTGTGGCTTCTGAAAGCCCTTGCTCAAGACATCATCCTGTATGAGCTTTACAATCCCATGCAAACGACCAGTATTTACTGCGGTCGTGTCGCATATTATCATGCCAATATTTTTCCAAGCATCATATTCATCAAGTAGCTGAAGTAGTTCCTTGTGAATGGCCGCGGCAGAACCACTCTCACATTTAATAATACCAAGTTTGATTTCGGTTGTCATATTTTTCAGCAGAACTACTTGATACTCTTCCCCTTGAACTCTTTTACCATCAAACTGGAGACAATAGAGTTCTTTGCTTTGAAGTTTTTGAACAATTTTGGTTTTCATTTTACGTCCTACAGAGATTACTCGTTTCCAGACACCCGCCTGACTTGGAACTGGCACATCGTGACCCTGTTCAGCAATGGTTGCAAGAACATCATATGCTTTATGTGTAGAAATGTTGTTTTGCAGTACTAGCAAACCCGCTGTTGTAGTGCTTGCTCTTTGGTATTTCGGTTTGCATTCAGGAGAAGATGACGTGGAAGAATAGGTTGGCAAGTCGGGTGAAGAAGCAGAGGTTTCAGAATCCGAAGATTCTGAGACAGTTGTATGTGTTTGTATAGGTTGCGATTGAGAAGAGCTGGCTTGTGATTGGGTTTTTGATAGTCGGATTCGTTTTCTTGGGTGGATTGATTCCAAAGGGGCTTGTTTGACCATTGAATAACCAATCTTTCCTCCACTCTTAACTTGCCTCTGGTAGAGTTCTTTATCCTCCGTGCTTTTCCATTCTCCATTAACGTTGGTGACATCAAATAACTGAGAAAGTGTTGTAGTAAATTTATCAGACGGATTCTTTTTGTTTTTGTCATATAAATCAATCAGGCAATTGAGTTTCTTTCTGATGAGTGCGCTGGATAATAGTGGAAAGTCTAGAATTTCCCTCCAAAGCAATTCTATATCCGTAATCATAATTTTGATTCGATCCAGTCGCCGTTTCTGGCTATTGAACAGAAAAGTGAAGTTTCCAAGAATTTGACGGTTTGTAGGCATCCGTGTGAGATTGTTTAGCCTATCTGTCTATCTGTCTAACAATATGTCTTTCTATCTATCCATGTCTATCTACTTTCACTATCCTGACAGTAAGACTTGCAATCTTGCACTGAAAACGAGATAGTTTATCCAAAATATTCAAAAATATTCCACAATGTTCTAAAATATTCCAGAAAATATATTATATATTTGCACCTGAAACAGAAAATAAAAGAAGTTATAACAATAATGAAATAGTTATATATTGTGAACTCACCCCAAGCTGGGGCGAGTTCAAACTGCGCGATATGTGAACGAAAAATTAAAAATAGGGGGAACTTTTTTCAATTTAAAAAAAAATTAATGTTGCTACTGTCATCTACATATAATTGTTCCTCGAATGTGAGGGGTTTCAGTTTCGTTACGAAAAATAATGAAAATAGTTATCACCCTAGCCTACACTGACCATGGCTTGGTGGTAGCATGGTGGGAGGGGGGGGGGTAAAAACAGGAAATAGCGGTCTTTATATTTAATGTGTAACTTTTTTGAAGGCAAGACTCGTTCTTATGTCTTTTCGGGCCCTAAGACAGATGTCCCAAAGAAATCTGGAGGCCCTTGGCAAATTTAACTTTTGAGGCCCTGTTAACGTTCGACTTGTTAGATCCTATAAACCAACATATGAATTTTTTGGCAGTGCCCTTCTTTCATAATACCACCATAGCCAATAGTACAATGACCATGGGGGCACCACGGAAGACATGGCGGGAAACTTTTACCATGACCTGAAAAACTCCCTTGGTTCTCACCGAAGATCAAACCCGGAACCCTCACTTGGAAGTCTAGCGTGTACCGCACGATCAAATGTACCCAAGGTGGACAGATTTATGTTTTGGCCGAGTATATAGAAACGTAATACATAGGCCCAGCAGACAAGATTACTCAAAATAAAAAGAAAGTTTTATGATGTTTGATTTAAGAGATATCATCAAAAAAACAACACTGTGGGGTATGAGAGTTCGCAGTACAGTTGTCTTGGTTATTGATTGAGTATGATGTCAGGCTTAGACTTCCCCGTCTGTAGTACCATCGGCTCGGCTGGATATATGTTTGGTTCAGACCGGTTATAAATTATTCAAAGCCGAGAGACCACACTTTACTCAAAGACGGCTGTTACCCATAATTCTAGGACTGACGTCATAGTGCAAGGATGTGCAGTTTACAAACATGTCGAACAATACATGCAAAACATCTTGTGTTGATTTATAATTTACATTCTTTATGCACACATTACGATGACATTTAGTTGTTTATACAAAGTATACATTATAGATTCCCTATCTTCTACGATGGTTGAACCATTATGTAAAAAAAAATATGTTTTTGTGCCACATTTAGGAAAACATCAGTAAGGGAGATAATAAAAGAATCAAAATTCAAGAGTGTTGCAATTACCTCTCCATCGTTTCGTGTAGTCGGTTTCACGATGAGAAAAAAATATTTAAAGAATTTTCTTTAATGAACAAGTACGTAAATAATTTTGGTTCAGTAAATTTGGTTTTGGTAAACCATAATTTCAATGGTCCACTACTCGCCCAAGCTTTGAATGGGGAATTACTCTCTGTGAACTCGTGGTGTATATCCCTATACACTGATGTACATTATGGTGGCATTTTTTAAAATGTATTTTGTTCTGGCAACGGATAAAAAAAAATGTTTTTCCTGAAAAAATTAATGAAAACAGATTAAATTAAAATATGTGGGGAATTAATTAATCTCATGTTTCCTTTGTGACGGCGATCATCTTAGATTTAATATATATATATATATATATATATATATATATATATATATATATATATATATATATATACATTTTAGTGAAATTATTGGTTGATCAGATTTTATCCTTATTAATATATCATTCTAAGAGAGATTCCATGAAACACTAATACTGTTTCTGTGAGACATGGGTTAACTTCGGACCGTGGCTGAAGTACGTCACGTTAGGCGGTGTTGATAAAGTTACTGCCCGTGTAAATATTTATTACTGTGTACCTTACACTGGCAATCATATTGTCTTCTGAGGCAGGTTTCAGGAAGTAAAAAGGACTTTGTACAATAAATTGAAACTGATAGCAGTTTGATGCGATCGTCTTATATAGCCATCACGCAGGACTAGACTTATTTAATACGATTACACAGAGAACTGACATTGAATAAAAGCAGCTTAATTTCAAAGAAATATTCCTTCCAGATTCGTTCTTTATGACTAGGAAATACATGTTTTATTTCACCTTAGAAAAGAATTGAAAATTTGAAGATTTCCATCCACCGAAAATTGACAAAAACAATTTTAAACAATGACATTGATTGAGATCGATTAACTGGAGTAAATGTCAGAAAGTTTATTTTGTATATAATTCTTTTTATGACAATACCTTCCAGAGATATTATCTGTGCCGGAAATATGATACCTCTAATGGGACGGTTTTTGCAGTGCTATTCTTTCATCCCACCATAACCGATAGTGCAATAATAGCCTTGGGGGAATTAAACAAGGGCTTGAATTATCTATCCATTGCTCCTAACCGGAGATCGAACCAGCAGTCGAGCACTTTACCGTACGACCGACCATCCGTCCCGGCGAGTAAGGCAGTAGCGTAACAAGCTCTAGTGGCGCCTGGGTCGCAACTTACCGATGGCGCCCCATTCCAGTATGATTAGAGATTTTCAAGTCTCTTCCTTGCCCCCTCCCCCCCCCCTCAAAGACCTACCAACGGCTCTTTCCGCATCTGTCGGTGTTTGGTTTCTTGTCTGTTCCCCTTTATTTCTTCGTTGCTATCCTTGCCACACCACATCACTCCCCCCCCCCCTTTCTAAAACCATTCCATATGTATTCATTAGTAACGGACTGTATTCATGGCTGGTGGCTATTCATAAAAACACAGCATTTGTAAAATACAAATCAAAAATATCTTCTCATTAGAGGCTTATGCTACCAACAAAAACCATAAATAGTTTGAACCTCAGGGCCGTTATTATGGGTGGGCACACTGGGTGGCTGCCTCGGGCCCCCATATCTAAGGGGCCCCACAATTATTATACAAATCAAAGGAAGGATAGCCTCAGATAAATTGACTATAAACAGTTGGGGGCCCAATATTTATATAAGGTGCCTTGGGCCTCCTAATGTTCCTTTTGCATGGGTCCCTGAAAGTACCTTTTCTAGGGCTACCAAAGACATCATTACCTAAACTCCCCAAAGACATCATTACCTAGAGCCCCCAAAGACACCATTGCCTAGTGCCCCCAAAGACACCATTGCCTAGAGCCCCCAAAGACACCATTACCTAGTGCTCCCAAAGACACCATTACCTAGTGCTCCCAAAGACACCATTACCTAGTGCCCCCAAAGACACCATTACCTAGTGCTCCTAAAGACACCATTACCTAGGGCTCCCAAAGACACCATTGTCTAGAGCCCCCAAAGACACCATTACCTAGTGCTCCTAAAGACACCATTACCTAGGGCTCCCAAAGACACCATTGTCTAGAGCCCCCAAAGACACCATTACCTAGTGCTCCCAAAGTCACCATTACCTAGGGCTCCCAAAGACACCATTACCTAGTGCCCCCAAAGACACCATTACCTAGTGCTCCCAAAGACACCATTACCTAGTGCCCCCAAAGACACCATTACCTAGTGCCCCCAAAGACACCATTGCCTAGAGCCCCCAAAGACACCATTGTCTAGAGCCCCCAAAGACACCATTACCTAGTGCTCACAAAGACACCATTACCTAGTGCTCCCAAAGACACCATTACCTAGTGCCCCCAAAGACACCATTACCTAGTGCCCCCAAAGATACCATTGCCTAGAGCCCCCAAAGACACCATTACCTAGTGCTCCCAAAGACACCATTACCTAGTGCTCCCAAAGACACCATTACCTAGTGCCCCCAAAGACACCATTGTCTAGAGCCCCCAAAGACACCATTACCTAGTGCTCCTAAAGACACCATTACCTAGGGCTCCCAAAGACACCATTGTCTAGAGCCCCCAAAGACACCATTACCTAGTGCTCCTAAAGACACCATTACCTAGGGCTCCCAAAGACACCATTGTCTAGAGCCCCCAAAGACACCATTACCTAGTGCTCCCAAAGTCACCATTACCTAGGGCTCCCAAAGACACCATTACCTAGTGCCCCCAAAGACACCATTACCTAGTGCTCCCAAAGACACCATTACCTAGTGCCCCCAAAGACACCATTACCTAGTGCCCCCAAAGACACCATTGCCTAGAGCCCCCAAAGACACCATTGTCTAGAGCCCCCAAAGACACCATTACCTAGTGCTCACAAAGACACCATTACCTAGTGCTCCCAAAGACACCATTACCTAGTGCCCCCAAAGACACCATTACCTAGTGCCCCCAAAGATACCATTGCCTAGAGCCCCCAAAGACACCATTACCTAGTGCTCCCAAAGACACCATTACCTAGTGCTCCCAAAGACACCATTACCTAGTGCCCCCAAAGACACCATTGTCTAGAGCCCCCAAAGACACCATTACCTAGTACTCCCAAAGACGCCATTACCTAGGGCTCCCACAGACGTATGAACGGCTCTATTGCCTATATTTGTGAATTATCGGTATAAGAGATAATACAAATTATTTCTAGGTCTATTCCATTTGAAGTTATTAACTTCATAGTCAAAAGATTCAAACTAATTTATTATTTGCGTTAATAATAGTAATCAAAACCTCGACTGTACATTTTTGTCAGTGTGGTACACATATGTGCTAAATTGGATAACAATTCTTCCCTGTACACAGTGTGCTAGATTGAATGACAATTATTCTTTGTACAAAGTATGCTTGATTGAATGACATTTATTACTCGTACAAAGTGTTTTAGAAAAGTGTGTTAGATTGAATGACAATTATTCACTGTACACAGTGTGTTAGATTGAATTATAATTCGTACCACTTCACTCTTATAAATATACAACGGAAAATTACAAAAAAAAGTCATGTATATCTGATATGCATCGCACGATTAGGGGGAAAAAATTAAAAAGCAAAAATTTCCCTAATGTTCCACATTTAATAACACCAAGAGAGTTTATAAATATACATATAACGGGAAAATTATTAATTGTGCTGTATGGAACATCTCTTTTTCATTGTTAACATAAACAAAAACACGTGTCTTTATCATATTTTATTATCATATCAATAACATGTGTCTTTACATATATCATTAACATATCAATAACATGTGTTTTTACATATATCATTAACATATCAATAACATGTGCTGTGATGAAATTTTTACAATTAAAGCTGATATCGATTCCAGCTTTTGGACAATAACTGGTATATCTGCATTCTTTGTGTGTGCTTGATTGTAAATGCATTGATGCAACTGTGTGCACACTGGTATATCTGCATTCTTTGTGTGTGCTTGATTGTAAATGTATTGATGCTACTGTGTGCACACTGGCATATCTGCATTCTTTGTGTGTGCTTGATTGTAAATGTATTGATGCTACTGTGTGCACACTGGTATATCTGCATTCTTTGTGTGTGCTTGATTGTAAATGTATTGATGCTACAGTGTGCACTTTTACATAGCGAAGGAATGAATTATTCTTTAGCCCTTTTTTTAAAAGAGTTATTTTCTTAAAGAGACGGTACGGTCAATGCCTCCTACAGTACACTAGACTATCTAGGAGGCGATGGTACGGTGCTGCACTTTAGTTAACATGAAACCTAAAAGATTTGTCAGACACTGTACCGGTCTTGAGCCCGGTGTATCTATTGTTTCCCCTTAGCGCTAATGGTAGTGACGCCTTCAGCAAGACAACGTAAACAAACGTTAATAGACCGTCTGGTATGTTTTTGTTTGTGTTGCGGCATGGCGATATTGTGTTCAGAGGCGTTACAGCAGGGTTCACGTGGCCTGCATCGCGAGGAGGACACACCCCCAGGGATTTAAAAAAAAAAAAAGATTCATTTTAAAATATTTAGCGGGAGAGCCCACGAGATGTCGGTGTAAATGAACTCATAAAGCTGGCTGTCCTTTGAATTTATTGAATTTTTTCTTCAATTCGTAGAAAATAAATTGCATAGCATGTAGGTCAAATAGCCTACAAAGTATAACAAAACCGTAGAGCGGTATGTTTTCAATATCAAATTATTTAATCTGATGGAATAGTTTTAAAAAAAAATGTCTGGCCAAACTGGTATGTTAATAATAGATTTCGTTTGTTTATTTTGTATGAAATATTTGTCCACTCTCACTGACATATATCTTAGTGAATAGTTAAAAAATCAGTTTTCGTTCGCTTTATGAAAATTACTTTAATGATACAAACATGCCATAACTATAGAGTCTAATCTCTTTCTCTTCTTTTTTTTTTAAAGTTATTCATCCTTTAAGAATGAAATAACACAAACAGCTTATTGAATTTTTTTTTCTTTAAGTTACGAAGACCTCATAAATTTTGGCTTGCAAAAATGACCCCTTTAGCATAAAAAGAATATGTATAAACAAGAAAGCTTATGTTTCTCAGAAGTGTTTGTATGTCAATGTCAGCTTTTTTAATAATCTTAGCGATTTGTAATAGTTTACTGACGTCATTTTATGGTTGATTCCTTCATAGCTGTGAATATTTTGCCCACACTATAAATAGCTTAACACACACATGTTGCCTTCCACGATACTGTGTCTGTGTGTACAATGGGGTGTGAGCGGGAGTCAGTGGGAATTAGACAAGAAAAAAAATCGATTCCGCTACAGGATCGATATGAGCAGCCAAAACGTTTTATTTTTTTCCGATTCTTTTTTTCTTCTGTATTGATTTCTGGCGAGGGGAAGATAACTTACAGGAAAAGGGGTTAAGTGTGGGTGGGTGGTGGGGAGTTCCTAGGGTAGAAATTGGGGCGAAAGGATCGTCCACATTGACCCCAGTGTCCGCCATCAATAGTAAACCTACCTACTAGGCCAAGATTAAAGTAGAGAACTTGCAAGGCTGCCAACTCTTTTCCGAATAATTATCCAGAAATAGGGGGGGGGGGGTGAATATCTATAAATACAAATATAACGCAAAGAATCAATTTAGTATGAATATCAGATATATAAAATATTTAGATTTATTATATAGATACAATTTTCTTATATATATATATGTAGATAGCTCAAAAAGAAATATGTAGATCTTGATATAAATTAACCGAGTTGGCAACCCTGCTTTCAAGTAGAATTCACAATAGAGTCGTAAGAATCGTCTGTTTGGAATAATATAATAATGATCTACATACAGCTAATGAAATTATGCGTGATACTTTTGAGATTATTATTTTTGATAATTTTGAGATATTATTTTTGATACTTTTGAGATTATTATTTTTGATACTTTTGAGATTATTATTTTTGATACTTTTGAGATTATTATTTTTGATACTTTTGAGATTATTATTTTTGATACTTTTGAGATTATTATTTTTGATACTTTTGAGTTTTAGTCGTAGGTACTCCAGCACTCTTGTTTTCCCTTTGGAGGGGGCCGCAATGCCGGATGATGTCCCCTAGCTACCTATCTCCGAACAATGTTAAAAAAGTCACTCATTTTCATTATAATTCTAGTTATATAGAAATTGAATGAATTTAAAGAATTGAATGATTAATTAGACTAAAATTTGTTGCTTGTGACACTCCCTCTTCCCATGATGCCCTATGCACGTGCTTACTTTGCCAATAGCTTAGTCCAGCACTAGGGTAGAGGCCTTGCCCGTGTGACCTTATTTAAATTACTAATATCGATTGTGTGCAGTTTATAATTCAACCTTTAACCTTAGCCATATTGTCTAATTGTATTATTCCGTGTGTTAAGCTAGGGGGTGGCCCATTGCGGCTCCTGGGGATGTTTGATCCTCTTAGAGCCATTTAAGGTTCTTTGATGACTTTAGTGCAGCTGCCAATGGGCATTTTTTTTTTTAAATTAGTTATTCACTTCTGTTCACAAAACTTAAAAAATCGATTATGGTGCGTCTTTCAAAAAAACATTTTACTTTATAAAAAAAACCAGAGTTGGACCTTATGTGTGGCCACCTTGGTCTAGAACCAGGGGTCGGCAACCTGCGGCTCGTGATCAGCATGCGGCTCGTGAGCCGCATGCGGCTCTTTCGATGTCAAGTTGCGGCTCTTTCGATTTCAAATTGCGGCCTAATCTAATACCATAATATTGGAACAACGATTTTAGTGGCTCTTTTAAAAATTGAGAAAATTGTAAATTATAACTTTTGGCTCTTCCGTCTCAAAAGGTTGCCGACCCCTGGTCTAGGCTATCTATGAAACATAATATGCTATAGCAGCGTTGAGCTTTCAACCTCTTAAACTTTACAAGATACAATATATAAAAAGATAACCATCACATGTACACAAAATAAACTATATTAAAGATAGCCGTCACATGTACACAATATAAACTATATTAAAGATAGCCGTCACATGTACACAATATAAACTATATTAAAGATAGCCGTCACATGTACACAATATAAACTATATTAAAGATAGTCGTCACATGTACACAATATAAACTATATTAAAGATAGTCGTCACATGTACACAATATAAACTATATTAAAGATAGCCGTCACATGTACACAAGATACACTATATTAAAGATAGCCGTCACATGTACACAAGATACACTATATTAACGATAGCCCTCAGATGTACACAAGATACACTATATTAACGATAGCCATCACATGTACACAATATAAACTATAGTAAAGATAGCCCTCAGATGTACACAATATAACCTATATTAAAGATAGCCCTCAGATGTACACCTTGCAACTGCATTTAGAATTTCGCATTATTCAGAGTTTACAAACTATATTAATTGATCAGTATTGTATTCCAGTATCACAGCTGTGGTTTATTGTTGCGTCAGTTTGTAAAGACAATCTGGCTACATTTAGGTAGCTATTGTTTAGCTTTGTTTTTTTTTTTAAGCCCAGTGGTTGCATTATTTAGAAAAATCTGGTCAAATGAAAGCCAATACATGTATTGAGTTCCTGCGTCGTTTGTCAGACCATGCTAGACTGATCAATGATCTCTCTCTCCCCCCCTTTCTCTCTCCCTCTCTCTCTCTCTCTCTCTCTCTCTCTCTCTCTCTCTCCCTCTCTCTCTCTCTCTCTCTCTCTCTCTCTCTCTCTCTCTCCCTCTCTCTCTCTCTCTCTCTCTCTCTCTCTCTCTCTTTAATAACATACTCTAGTATCATTGCATAAAACACACAATAGTAACTGTTTGAACAGTTTCATTTGTTAGTATATATCCGTTATTAAGATCTTTAGTATGTGTCCATTATTAAGATCTTTAGTATGTGTCCATTATTAAGATATTTAGTATATGTCCATTATTAAGATCTTTAGTATATGTCCATTATTAAGATCTTTAGTATATGTCCATTATTAAGATCTTTAGTATATGTCCATTATTAAGATCTTTAGTATATGTCCATTATTAAGATCTTTAGTACGTGTCCATTATTAAGATCTTTAGTCTTTCAAAAATTGCCTGCGTTGTAAAGTAAGATGATTGAACTAAGAGAGTATTTAGAAAAGCGAAGAGACTCTATAGACAGGTGGATATTAAAATAAATAAACATGATGATAAAAGCTTTCATCTCATACACACCGACTAGTGCTTATTTGTGTACCCACGCGCACTCACGCATACAATTATATATGTACATTCAGAAACATTCACACATGTCATATAGAGAAGTGCCGGCTTAAATAACCCCCGAACAAACAACTGTGTTGGGAGTCTATGCGACGCATAGCACATAATGGCACATAAACGGTCATAATATTACTCCAGGGAAAAACGACCGCAATGGCCCATTCGTTAAGATGGTCCTATTACAAGCAGGGACATCCGAGAAATTCTGGGCCTGGATGCCAAGAAAGCTTTAGCGCCTCCCCCCCCCCACCTACTCAAACTTCCCCTCTTGGCAGTAATGTAAATGGCTTCCTATAGTATTAGTATCTCGTAGTAATAGGTTGCATTCAGAGTGTGGAGCAGTAAATGTACTACGGGTTGTGCGATGGCACAGGGTGCCGAACTAGAAATGGGCGCCGAAAGAGAGCTATTAAATATATTTATACTTTTTTTCAGATTGGGCGAAGGGTGCCAAAAAAAAATGTAACTCGCACAAGGTGCCACCATTGGCTAGTTACGGCCCTGCGGTTTGATAATGTATAGTTAGCGGTGAACAAAAAGGTCAACAGTCAAAAAGTAAACAAGTATATGGTTCACTGTGGGTGTGCGTGAGTGTGAGACACTCGAATAGAAATGTAGATCATAGATAGATTCAATATATGTCACAAATGATCTATGTAGTATGTGGATGTATTTTGATTACGCGTTAAGTTATAAAAACAGCCCCGAAGCGTGAAAATTCTACAGCAGGGGCCAGGCCAATAGCGGCGGGGGGGGGGTCAGGAAATAAATGTTACTAAGTCGAGCAAACAATCAGAGGGGGCCAGACAAAACGCAGGGCTAGGGACCGCCCCCCCCAGGCCTCCCCCCTCCCCCAGCAGGCTACGGGCCTGTATAGAAATAAAAATGTTATTACCATTTTTAGGAACATATCAACTTATGTGATCAGCAATGTTAAAAGAGGCTATTTTTTAAAGGCACTTTCAGAATGAAGTATTTAAATTCAATAACATTTCAGGCATTCAATTTCTAAGATGAACGAATGTAATTCCATGGCATTTTCCATGCGAAGCTCTCAATTACATGTAACATTATATCACGTTTGAATCTAATGGAGACTAAATTATTAGATTTTGAAATTATAATAAAAATTTTAGGGCTTGCTGAGTACTTTGTGGGCCCATTAGTCTGTTGTGGGCCCGAGAGCAATGTGCTGGCACTACCCTGTATCATTTAGCTTGGATAAACACATTAAACTTAAGACACACAAGCACACAAGAGTAAGCCTACACATCTACACACATAACGGTAGTACACTTTTTTTGTTTTATATATAAATTCGCCTCACCCAGTTATCCCTTTCACACTGTAACATAATACATGCGTTTTTTTTCATATATGTATAAGGTTCTATTAGACTCATTACACAAGCAGTAAATTACACATAATTACACTGGCTAACACTGGCTAACGATGTTGCATGCGCAAGTGTTTAACAAAATGAACACAAAAAAAAGATCAGGGATTTCTACTTTGCAGTATTACACAGTTAGGTTGAAGAAGTGCGTGCAATGTTGTTATTGTTTTAACCTCTCATGTAATTATGCCAGATTGTCCATAGTAAAAAAAAATAGAAAAGCTCATATTATTATTAATTTAGCCTGAAGCTAATGCAATAGCATTGTGGAAAGTTAACATTTTATTTAAGCACCTTATTGATCTTATTATGTAAAGGTGGTGGTAAACTGATTAAATAATTAAATTCCTTTGGATGTAATTTTCCTAATCAATTACTAGGGAGTAAAAAAAAAAAATAAAAGATATAAAAATAACCATGATGCCTTCTTCTTTTATTTTTGTAAATTTTTAAATACTTACAACCAGGGCCACTGCGAGTAGGGACAAACGCTGCACTTGTTTGATCCCGGAGCCTGAGAGGGGAGGGGGCCCAGTCGCTTTAATTGTTGTTTTTTTTTATTATTTACTGTAGCAAAGTAAAACCCGATTGTTAACAAACCTATTCTTTCTACAAGTCTATAGAAAAAAAATCAAATTTCAAAGAAGTCAACGAGCAGCGTGGTGTAAATAAAACTTCCCAGCATTTGTTTTGTCTTGGTCACTTGAAGTTTGTTGGTTGTCACTGGGTGGCTGCTGAGTTCCAATGATCCAAAACGAGTCAAGCGTAAACAGCCCTTGTAAAAAAAAAAAAGAATGATGTTTCTCTGTTACAACACTTTGCTTGTGCAGAAAGGTTGTTGTTTTTTAAAGACGAGTAAACTAGATGGGGGCCCAAGTCGGGATTTTCATTTGCAAAATTGTAAGGAAAACATAATTGTGTATTTGTCATAAACCATGGGGAAAAATTGATTTAATCGGGGGGTGGGGGTGGGGGGGGGAGAGATTGACCCATTTTTCAAGGTTTATTCAAGGCTTCTATTTGCCAACGGTGTTTTCAATAGGGCTCCCAAATGTAACCTTGCCTACTATCCCCCAACAGACTCTGGTGTGTGTGTATGTGTGTATACTGAGCCCTTCTTATAGACAGACAAACTATGTGATCATCCTAGGGTTCCTACATCCAATTGATTCAGTTCAGTCCATAGTCCTTTAAAATCTGATGCTTAAAGGGCACCGAAAGGAACTATTTCACCACATTGACGTCATCAAATATAGTGCTACTTCTTTTGTTAATGAAGTTTTGTGATTGGAGTTTCATACATGGGTCGGAAATATAGTCTTACGGTGCTACAAATCAAACGTAGATATAATTGTAAGCTATTTACGCGACATTGTCGTTGCGTGTTCAGCAATTTGACACAGACAGACATATAAACAGGCAGACATATTAACAGACTGACTTACATACATTCATTTGCTTTGTTCTAATAGAACATTATTAGTGAATCTTATTATTTATGTCGCCGAGTGAAAATTCAATATATTATGATGTGTAAAGGACACGTTACAAATTGTCCCGTTTAGTGGTCTATACGATCATGAGCTACTACTAGATATACCGTATTTCCTCATGTATAAGCACCCCCTTTGTATAACACCCCCCCCCCCATTTTTGGACTGTGAAGTTTTGCAAAAAAATATTTTATAAGTGAAACAAGTTATAAAGAAAAAAAATTTACAAATTCATAATAATCACTCATACACTGCTCATCACTGTCTTTTCGGGCTTAAAAATTTTGGAAAAAAGGATGGCTCGTCATAGCATATGAAATATGTGCATTTTCTTTTGATATTTTGACGGTATTACATTGGAGATAGGCGGCATTGATTGTATCGATATTGAATGTATTGTAGGGAAAGTACAGACCCTAGTCCGCTCAACTACACCGACTAACCTGCCAGGAAATATTTCTTATTTTCTGTTAAGTTCCCACTAGCAGAACTAGCAGACCCGGTAACATAAATGGTTAGCACAGTTCGACTGTTTCCTTTTATCTGCTGCACCGAACTAATTGTCTACCGAAATAATTACATAAGCAAGTGTCGCCGTAAAATTATATTTCCCCATGGGAGGACGTTCTAGCTACATCGTCCATGTTTTCATTGTTCGTGCACACACAAAAAAAAACACCACGTTTTATTTCTAGTACTCATTATTAATTCAAGTAATTGGTTCACCCGTGTGAGCGGTTACACAGCTGCGTACACTGTGTCTCAAAGGTTGTGTGAGAGAGAGAGAGAGAGAGTGTGTGCTTGAGTCGGGACACACCAAAACCTCTCCGAATTGCTGTGCCCCAGTGTAAAATAGAAAACTCTACTTAGTAGATCTCTTTTAAATAGCTTTTGTTTTTTTTTTAAATTTGCTCTAGCTGACTTAATAACATGACCGGCCTTATGTCGATTTGAGCGATTGCTCCATATGGGGCCCCTCGCCTGGCAGGGGCCCCGTAATTTACATTTCGCATTAATAGTAACACTTGTTATTTTAGAAAAGAAATTAGAAGAGGGGGCCTCGCAAGCATCCGTTAAATTGGGCCCCCGCAATTCGTAAGGCCGGCCCTGCTTAACAATCTAATTACTCCCCACCCTAGTGGGGCATGGTGGGCACAGGTTGGAAAACATTCAATTAACCTATCAGTGTCATTTATAATCATTCCAAAACCATCTCCGCTTAATGAATTTTATATGTTATTGTTGAATTTATATTTATATTGTCTTCATAATGTCGCTATCGATCTCTATTTCTAATAATTCCATATACGCTTAATGAATTATACATGGTATTTGTGTATGTAGTGTTGTAGAAAATATAAGCTGAGACCGCGACGATAGTGGGCTCAACGCTAGGCATAGTTCGAGATTGATATGTATGGCTGAGAGCCCTAAGTGTAGGCATGACGTTCCTATTGCGGGTACTTCCTCAGAGAAGACCCAGGTTTAACAATTAACCTCCAAGGACCACACCCAATGGACGATAATGATATAAGTATGGTGCATCTTTTTGCTAAATTAATAGTTTTAAAAAAAACGCAAGATCCAAATTTTCGTCCTTTTTTTCTGAAGTCTTAAGCACTTGCTTACTGACCTTACTTTTGTGACGCATGTAATGTCGGCATCAGAGATGAGCGGACAGCGGACGCGTCCGCTTGCGGACGCAGATCCGCAGACTTTTCCGAATCCGCGGACTGACAGCGGACGCTTCGTATGGTTAAGTTGCGGACTCGCGGACTGACGCGGATCTTCTTTAGCGTTACCATAAAAAATTTCAAGTCATTTAAACAGCTAAATTTCAGCAATGCGGACGCGCGGACTGACTGCGGACCAATGTTGTAAGATTCTGCGGACGCGGATCATTGATAGAAATCCGCGGACGGACGCGGACGCTAAATTTCAAGATCCGCACACCTCTGGTCGGCATCTCTTGTGGAGACTAAAATACAACTCATCAAAAGACGGCAGCGTTTTGGATCGTTCAAATATTTCTATTAAATTAAATATACCTTTTTATTTTTAGAATTATCGCGTGATTAAGCCATGCATTAGAAGGAATCAGGAATCTGAATCAAGCTCTTAAACTTAATTACTTTTCTGTATCTTTTAAAATTTCTATTTTTATTATTCAAACTGAGAATTTGGTCGTGGATATGGGAGACTCAAGAAATATTAGAAACATATAATTTTGAAAAAAAAGAACGCTTAGAAAGTTTAACGGCCCGTTAAGCTTTTATACAGTATAAACATTTATAGAGACGTATATATAGCCCCATATAGAGACATATACAGTCCCATATATAGACGTATATAAAGCCCCATATAGAGACGTATACAGTCCCGTATAGAGACGTATTTATAGTCCCATATAGAGACATATACAGTCCCATATAGAGACATATACAGTCCCATATAGAGACATATACAGTCCCATATAGAGACATATACAGTCCCATATAGAGACGTATTTATAGCCCTATATAGAGACTTATACAGTCCCGTATAGAGACGTATTTATAGCCCCATATAGAGACGTATTTATAGCCCCATATAGAGATTTATACAGTCCCGTATAGAGACGTATTTATAGCCCCATATAGAGACTTATACAGTCCCGTATAGAGACGTATTTATAGTCCCATATAGAGACATATACAGCCCCATATAGAGACATATAGAGACATATATAGTCCCATATAGAGACGTATTTATAGTTCCATATTGAGACGTATTAATAGCCCCATATAGAGACATATACAGTCTCATATAGAGACGTATTTATAGTCCCATATAGAGACGTATACAGTCCCATATAGAGACATAAACAGTCCCATATAGAGACGTATTTATAGTCCCATATAGAGACGTATTTATAGCCCCATATAGAGACATATACAGTCCCATATAGAGACATATAAAGCCCCATATAGAGACATATAAAGCCCCATATAGAAACATATAAAGCCCCATATAGAGACATATACAGTCCCATATAGAGACATATAAAGCCCCATATAGAGACATATAAAGCCCCATATAGAAACATATAAAGCCCCATATAGAAACATATAAAGCCCCATATAGAAACATATAAAGCCCCATATAGAGACATATATATATATATATATATATATATATATATATATACAGCCCCACATAGAGACATATTTACACTCCTAACAGAGACAGAACAAAAGTGATTTGTTAATTGTACTAGCTTTAGTCCTTATTTATTGCATTTTGTCTATTTATTTTTCAACTATGATTAATGCATTTAATACAAAAGCTTATAAACTTAACCATAATCCACACCATTTGAGTATTTAGTGCTAATAACTATCATAGCGAACTGCATTGTCTTGGCGCTGGAAGAACAGCTCCCCAATAAAGACAAGACATGGCTTGGTATACAGCTGGTGAGTTCTTGACATTGGTCTGCATAGTTTGGACTCATTTTAATATTATAACTAAAAAGTTGTTTATTTAAAAGAAGATACTATTAAACTAAGTTGGTTTCTTAAACGAACACTTTTTGTTTAATCAGACAATAGATTTCGTATAAAATCTTCAAAACATAAAGAAAAATCTAATGCAATGCCTACATCGTTTTGTATACTGATTTAAATTTCATTGTTTAGACATATGTCAAAGACTAAAGTATACTCTGTATTTCACTCTAGGATGGGACAGAAATATATTTTTTAGCAATTTTCTGTGTAGAAGCTTTTCTCAAGATTATAGCATTAGGATTTTGTTTGCATAAAGGTGCCTATATACGAAACATCTGGAACGTTATGGATTTTGTTGTAGTGGTTACAGGGTAAGATTTTTATATAGAACTATGATAATGTAGAATATCGTTTTCAAAGCAATCATATATGTGTGTGTGTGTGCGAATTTTTAAAGAAGGACTTACACATTAATGTAAATCTTTAAACAGTGTATAAACACCAGAGATGAGCGGATAGCGGACACGTCCGCTTGCGGACGCAGATCCGCAGACTTTTCCGAATCCGCGGACTGACAGCGGACGCTTTGTATGGTTAAGTTGCGGACTCGCGGACTGACGCGGATCTTCTTTAGCGTCACCATAAAAAATTTCAAGTCATTTAAACAGCTAAATTTCAGCAATGCGGACGCGCGGACTGACTGCGGACCAATGTTGTAAGATTCTGCGGACGCGGACGCGGATCACTGATAGAAATCCGCGGACGGACGCGGACGCTAAATTTCAAGATCCGCACACCTCTGATAAACACTGAGCTCTTAAGTAATGAGATGAAGTTTAATAATTCGTCGAATTAATTTATTTACAACTATAAAAAGATAAATGTTTTTTTTTTGTAACAAAAATGCGATACCTTGTAAAAATTTTCGTTTATATGTTTTCCCGGTACCAAGATTGTTCATGGCACGGTTGTATGGTTGTAGTAAGTTATTAATTGCTTTATTGAAAACTAATTATGTACTGATAACGAAACATGGTTAGCATTGTTACAACTTTAATTTGATTTACACTTAACACAATATTGATTATTATCATTTAACTTACAGGTGGATAGATTATTGGTTAGATTCACTTGACGAACCAATTATTCGGGCACTTCGAGTGCTACGCCCATTGAAATTAGTTTATGGCATAGAAAGTGAGTTTTTTTTTCTGATAGTTATCCCCTTAAACAAGTAGAGAAAGTGTTTTGGCAAAGTCATGGGGCTAGTGGTGTTTTATTAATGTCACAATGAATTTTTTTTTAAGTGCACATTTTTTTTTCTACCTACCATTATTGATTATTTTATTCATTTTTAAGGTTTGATATATGGTGACCAGATTTTTCTGGGATAACTAGGGACATAATGTGTGTTTTATTTTGGGACCTGGGGCGAATAACAAATTTAGTTGTGAAAATTATATATTGATTTTGTATTATATATTTATACATTGTCTGTATGTAATGGATGAACCAAAATACTTGCATCGTTTTTAGGAGCACTGGGAAAAAATATTTTTCGAAGGCTCCACTCAGAACATTTTGTGGGAGGGCACCCGAAACAAGTTGCTAATTACTACTGTATCTACCTAACCTTAATCTTGTGAAAGTAGAAAAGTGCCAGAAATGATTTTGTGAGTAATATATTGAAAATCACAGACCGAAACATTTCTGATGCTAAAATTGGGTTATGCACTGAGTAATATGGGATATCAGCATATCTGGTCACTGTATTTAATGAATGTAAATGGTTGCAGGAAAAATTTAGTATCTTTGGCTTTTAAAAATAAACGATTATGAGAAAGTATGTCCCCAATAAAAAAAATTTAGTTCATAAATTCTGAAATTCTGTTATGTCATAAGTGTATATTGCAATTAATTTACAAGTTATAGACTATTAATTATTTTTTGACCATCTGAAGAATCCTTAAAATCGGAAATGTTTTTTTTTTCATTTTGTCTTAATTACTCCCTTCAGGGAAATTATTCTTTCAAACAACTGATGTATTTTTGTGAATCTGGTGAGGAGTTTTCATCAGCACTAAATAAAATGTATGTTATACACACAGGTTTTTTTTTTTTCCTTTTTTTTTTTTTTGCATGTTATTATGCCTGCTTATGTGTACCCACTGTTTTAGCTTACATTCTTATCATCTTTGCATGTTCTGACCTTATTAAATTGATATATGTATAACACTTAATAAAATACTATGATTTTTCTAAATTGATGTTACCATTTTACTGTTGTTTTAAACTGGTAATATATATGTTGCTGTTTTATTATTGATTCCTTTTTGAAGAAAAAAGAATCTAAATGAGAACCAAGTATTAATTTTCAGATACACACTTTGTAGCTAATTTATTTATTTTTTATTTTTTTCTATGCTTTATTTTTTGAATAGCAGCTTTTTTTATATGGGTGACTTAAGGAGACCTTTATCTTACTAAAATATGTTCAATTGTAATGTTTACAAATTTTAATAAAAAAAAATATGTATCCTTTACACTAAATAAAGTCTTTCTGATACTTAGAGTAAAACATTTCTCATATTTTATTTCTGATACTTAGGTAAAACATTTCTTAGATTTAATTTCTGACACTTAAAGTAAAACATTTCTTATATTTAGAGGGATTATAGTATTCAGTTTAGATGATTCTTTAAGTTGCCTCAAAGCTGATTATTTAATTCTCTCATACAGGCCTCCAGGTAGTAATGAAATCTATTTTACGAGCCATGGCCCCTCTGATTCAAGTCTGTCTCCTCGTCCTGTTTACCATTGTTGTGTTTGCTATAATTGGCTTAGAGTTTTATGTTGGAATATTCCACAATGCTTGCTTTAAAAATGGAGCTGCAACTCTGACAGAAGGTATGTAAAATATATTTAGATAGATATATAACAACTTACACACAGTGGCCAAATCATCAATACATAATTAATGTTATAAAGTTCAAAAAAGACTGTCAAACTGTCTTTTTTCATAATGTGAATGCTAATTTTCAAGGACAAATTTTATTTTATCTGGTTTATTATCATACTCATGTAAAGAAAAAAGTTATAGGTTCATTGTGGAGGACTATTCCTTACCCCATAATTATTTTACCATTCAAAGAAGTCTGGCATAAATAGATATTCAAAGCACTCCTTTTGCCTACAGTAGAGCGCAAACTCCAGTTTTTCAGGTATCATGCAGGCACACAGGTTGACTATAGTTGGTTGTAAATATTGAGATATATAACAAAAGGTTTCACCAAAAAAATGGTATGAAATGGGGAACCCTGTGCACATGCAGTTAAATCTGCCCCTACACAGACTTATATACATGTGAAGCCTATATATCTGTGTCATGATATTTTCAGTACCACAACCACTTCCCTTTAGTTAAATACTGCCATTTCACTTTTGCTCAAATAGTAAATCATAACAACCCAACTCAAAGGCGCACTGTTATTAAGTAGTAAGTAACCATAAATTTCATTATGCTCATCACACTTTCTTTTCATTATCAGATGATATAGATCTCGGGGAAGAACCAGAGATACGCCCATGTTCACCAAATAGTTCAGCAGGGTTCCAGTGTCAGATCAATATCTCTACCTGCATGTCTGGGTGGCAAGGTCCTAATGATGGAATTTCAAATTTTGATAACATCGGCTTTGCCATGCTGACTGTGTTTCAGTGTATCACCAAAGAGGGATGGACTGATATACTTTACTATGTACGTTGAAGTAAATACTGAAGTGATTCATTAATTAATTGAAGTGTTTTGAGCCACACCAGTGAGTTAGACTACTGTGGCTCTAACAGTTTTATACATATTGAGATTTAGGGAAGATAAAATGTTTCTGTAGCCAAAGCATAATAAGAGGCAGTGGGGCTAGCATAACGCCCAAATGTTTATAGTTATGTATATGTATGCAAGAAGCATTTTCAGAAGGGGATTAAGCAAGCCTGGTTTAAAATGCTTCAATAAACTGTGCATCAGTCATGCAGCTATTTTTTTTTAAGTGCTTTTAAAATTGATGACATGAAGAAAGAGACTTAGAACAGTACTTCATTTTACAGCAAATGCATGTGTCGTAATGCTGCTCATCTTATAGTGTGGCACTGTGTTTAGTATCTCTGTTTTACATTTGACATTCTAGAGCTAAAAAAATGTTTAATTTCTTTTTTCTTTAAATATTTGCGGTTAATTCAACAAAATATATTTTGTTATTATTGTATTCAAAAACAGATATATAATGTATATTTAGTCTAAATATAAATTACTTTTTTTACTTAAATGTTTTACAGGCTGATGATGCTGTAGGTGGAAATTTTAATTTTTTATATTTTGTACCTCTCGTCATCATTGGATCTTTCTTTATGCTAAATCTAGTTCTTGGTGTGCTCAGTGGGTAAGTCTACCACAATAACCATAATTTTTGTTTTCAAGTAATACCATAGAGCTGTCAATTATTTAAGATTGCTCATTTTGATAAAGTTTATTTTCTTCTTTAAGAGAGTTTGCCAGAGTAAGGGAAAGAGTAGAAAACCGTAGAGCTTTTTTTAAACTTCGAAGACAGCAACAAATTGAAAGAGAGCTGGATGGTTACTTTAGCTGGATATGTTCTGCTGGTGAGAAAAATATATTTAGCAGGGATCGTATTTTAGTATAAAGTATTTTTTCAAATACAGTTTTAATATCCCTGGAATTTTTCTTTCTAGGGCAGTATTTTTTTTTCTGCATAAAAATCATTTTGTGTTTACTTTTATTCAAACCAACTTATCTGTTTTTACAGTAAGCTCAACAACTCTATTGATTATGAATTTTAAAAACTTTTCTTCTTAGAATATTTACCTCTGTCAGTTCAGATTTAGGGGATTTTTTTTTATCCCACTTGATGTATAATTTCTGCTAAAACATTTTTTCTGAATTATTTTTCATATATTTATGCTCAGGCTATAGACCAAAGCTAGAAAGTTTGAATCTGAACTTATATAAAAATTTCTTATTTTTACTTAGTCGGAATTTTCCTATTTTAGACATCTTTGTAGTATCTGTGGTCATGTGTGTTTACGAATCACGATATGAATTTCTAATGGTAGTTGCATTATATATATATTATTACAGAAGAGATAATACTTAGTGAAGAAAGAACAACTGATGAAGAGAAGATGAAAATTTTTCAGGGTGAGCGGCTTAATAACTCATTTTAATCTTATCAAGAAGTTTTATTGTATTGAGTGGTACCCATGCTCTGTATGTCTTTACTTTTTTTTTTTTTAATTTATAATCATTAATAAATCTTAGCTTATTAATACAAAACAGTTTAATTTTTCAATTATAGAATTACATTGTTGGAAATGATGCAAGTTTTTGTTAAATAACATTTTTAGAAGTTATGAAAACTCAATAGAAATTATGTAAAAAGTGATTAAAATAGGTCATGTCCAATGTTCCCTCTAAGCTGAGTGCGTGAGCATTCGCTAACACGTATTCAGAGCGTCGCTCATACTACACGTACGATCGCTCACTCCGACGGATGACATCGTTTAAATCGCTCACAAATTTTGGCCTCAAACAAAAATGTTAGAGGGAACATTGGTCATGTCTTGCAGAAAAATGTATTTTAAGAAAGTTTTGTATGATCTGGCTTACCAGTACTGTTTTTGTATTCTGTTAGCCCGAAGACTGGCTTTAGCCAGAAAGATGAAAAATTTGAGAGCAGAAGATGGTGGAAGTGAGCCAAATGACAGTGAACCATCCAGTGTAATATCACCTGGTAATACTGGATTTTATTATCTCTTATATCTCTTTAATTAAAGCACATTGTATATTATATAAAATGTGCCATAATTACATTTAGTAATATGATGTATACTTTAGAAGGTACAGTTGTTAATTTTTCTTTTTTAGCAAACTCTTATACAAAAATAATTAAGAGGAGAAAGTCTAGTAGTAAGCGCACAATTTTTTGGAAGGCTGAAAAAAGATTTAGGTATTTAATCCGACGTGGAATCAAAAGTCAAGCATTTTATTGGACCGTCATTGTGGTTGTGTTTCTGAACACAATTACTGTAGCCTCAGAGCATTATAATCAACCTAATTGGTACTCTCAGTTTCTATGTAAGTTTTTAAATCTTATATCAATGTATTTATAGGTCAAGATTTAAGGAAGTTTGTAATGTTTGATTTTAATTTTTTCAAAAAAAAACTTACTATTTAAATACAGATTTCACTTTTGTAAATCGTAGTTTTTTTGTTATTTTTTAATTACATAATTTAAGCTGCTAATAACTCAATATATCTTTGGAAATAAATGTTTAAAAAGGCACCATAAATGAGGGCGTTAGATCTGAACTAAATAATTGTGCTAAACCTTTTAAATTGGCATAACTATTAGCTTCCCCATGGATGTCATTTTTTTGTGTCAACTTTTTATGTTGTTTTATGTTTAAAAACTTTTAAGCTTTTGTGTGATATTTTTTGAATTGATTATTCAGTGAAAATTATTACTGTGGACTATTTTTGTCTTCTCAGAATTTTTTTTTTTTCTTTCTTTATAATAGGCTTGTAATCTTTCCACACATTTGAGAGCATTGGGTGGTCTCTGGCCAGCAGACATAGTTTCTAGCAATGTTTTTCCATGCCTCTTAAACTTATTTAGCTGGTCATTGGGTGTCATAGAATTTTAAACTTTATTGATTAGTGAATCTTTATGATCAAAGCAGCGGTCTAGGTGGGGAGGTGAATGCCATAAAAACTGATTGTCATATTTAAATCTGTAGCCTAACCTATTGTCTTTGCCTTACTTTTTCAGATTATTCAGAGTTTGCATTTCTTGGAATATTTGTTCTAGAGATGTTTATTAAAATGTATGCTCTAGGATTTAAAGTTTACTTTCGCTCTTCATTCAACAAATTTGATTGTATAGTAAGTACTTGTCAGATATTTGTTTAGTTATATGATTTGTGTATGTTTGTTTATTTGGCTATTGTTGCTGCTGCCAATATTTAAGTAGTTTTTTTTTCTTGTGTTGGTATTTGTGATAATGTTAATGTTTTCTTTCGAATCTCATCATGTATATAGGTCATTGTAGGCAGCACTTTTGAAGTTATCTGGTCAGAGTTCAAAAAAGGATCTTCATTTGGAATAAGTGTGCTGAGAGCTCTTCGATTACTTAGGATATTCAAAATGACAAGGTATAATCAATTTGAACCTCATCAAAATGTAATGTTTGTGTGTATACTGCCATTAAGTGCTGCTTAGTTTTTATTACTGAGCTTAAAAGTTTTGCACCAGTGGAAATTGTTAGAGCTGGTTCACTTTGAAAAACCTTTATCAGCTGATGACTGTGTCTGGGCAAACTATGGCCCTCCGACCCTATCCCGGCCCGCCATACTGTTTAATCCGGCCCGCTGCATGCCACTCTTTTCAAAGAGAAGCAAAGCTCTTCCCTTTTAATGTTATTTACATTAGTTCTTGTCAACACTCCATCCATCTGCTCATGGACAGACCCGCCAGTCAAATTTAGGGACCCAATGTCACCCGCAACTTAAAAAGTTTCCCCCACCCCCTGGTCTAGTTCATTTTTTTGTACTAAGAAGCTTGTTGTAAGACTTTTACTCCACCAGTTTAGTTTGTTTGATACGTATTGTTTGACTGTAATTTGACTCCAGATTCCATTTAATAGAACTAATTGGGAGAAAATTTGCTAATTCCAATACCTAGAAAGTTTCACTCACTAACTATAATATTTAGTTCTTCAAGTTTCCTTTTTGGTCAACATATTTTATCTTTTCGGTGGCTGGATAGCGAAGTTGTCCATGAACTCGACTTACATTTAAAGGGTACACTTTACATGTTGAGGGTTCAATCCCAGGTTAAGCCAAAAATATCTCCTGCTAACTTGGAGAGGAGATGTGCGCCACAAAGTCTACAAGCCCATAGAAAGGAAGCACAACAGATGTCTGCTGATAATGTCCATTTGTTACCTAAACGACCACATCTGTAAAGGATATTAAGAAAAAATCAATGCATTTGTAGTTTGTGTTCCAACTATTATATACTAGCATTACCCTGCCATACAATGCATACTTGTCTATGTTACTTTAAAAAAATATAGTTAGTATTAACTGTCCGCCATTATTTTTAATCAGTGACATAGCTCTGTTACAGGAATGGGATATCATTCATTTCTGTTTTTAATTTCAAATCTTTCCTAAAATGCGGGCATGACTTATTATTATGGATATCTATTCATTTATGTATTAAAAATTTACCAAGTATGACATTTTAAAAGTTGAATTGACATTCATAACAAAATACTTTATAGTAGATTTACATGGAACATTGTAAGGGGGAACTTTGTACAAAGTATATATTAACAAACTAGGTATAAAAACTGTAATTGCATTAGTTTACATCAGGGCTTCTTAAACTATGGGTCGCGACCCCATTTGGGGGTCGCATAGCAAAATTTTGGGGTCGCAAGAGATAAAAATACAATTTAACAGAAAATGTTTTTTAACTTGTAAAATATTAATTTATTTTTCTTTTATATTTGTATGGGGTCGTCAAGAAACTTGCAATCATAAATGGGGTCGTGAATTACAAAAGTTTAAGAAGCCCTGGTTTACATCATTTTTTTAGAAGTAAAATATTAATTCTAACTGACATATATGAGTACAAATAATTTTTCCCAGATATTGGTCATCTTTAAGAAACCTGGTGGTCTCCCTTCTGAACAGTATCAAATCAATTCTGAGTTTACTGTTCCTCTTATTTCTCTTTATGGTCATTTTTGCCTTGCTGGGGATGCAGCTTTTTGGTGGAAAGTGAGTAAAACAATTTTATAGGACCTGTTTAGTTACCTATAATATATTTACAGTAAAAATCTCTTGAAAAAAAACTATCTTTTGGCATAATGCATGACCATTTATTTCTTTGTAATGTACAGAATGAACTTTGAAGAAGGCCGACCAGCAGCACACTTTGATTCATTTATCATTGCATTGCTGACAGTTTTTCAGGTAATAGTCTTCATTTTTTTTTAATTAGAATTCAAACTTGTGAGAGAAAAGTTTAAAGGTGTTTTGTATCAATTTTCTCCCCTGTAAAAAAAATATAGACATTTTTATAACACCCTTCATTTTTCAGTATTTCCTTTTTTTTTCTTCCCATTGTCAGATACTGACAGGTGCAGACTGGAGTAATGTTATGCACAATGGCATTAAAGCTCAGGGTGGCATTGACGGAGCAGGAATGTACTACTCTGCCTACTTTATTATTCTAACGCTGTTTGGCAGCTGTATCCTTTTGATAAGTGTCATCACTAACTTTAATTGTGTTTCTCAATTGTTTTGTTTGTTGGGTCTAAGAGGGAAAAATCACATTTCCCTGACTGCCAATTCCAGATACTTTATTGAATGTTTTCTTGGCCATCGCAGTGGACAATTTGGCTAATGCCCAGGAGCTGACTGCAGCAGAGGAAGAGCAAGAGAAAAAAGAAGCCGAAGTAGGTGATGATTATTAACGCAGAACCCAAGTTGCTTTTATATATATATTATAGATCATGATACGTTTCATACTTGAAGCATGGTCAATACAGTGAATGAAAGTGAATTAAAAAAAACTTGATCCAATATTCATATACATCAGTATACTGAATATTGGTGATTGTCCTTTTTTATTAGTCACCCATTAGTCTACTGTGCGATCAACCACTTAGGATGAATTAATTTGTAATTTTCATATATCGCTTTCTTTAAAAAAAATCCCAGTTATCTTTGTTCAACTTTAATTCAAATGTGCATATCGCCCCTGTGTTAAAAAAAATTTTTACATCTCCTCTAAGCATAAAAAAATCATTTAGCCTTTGTTCTCTTAAGTTTGATTAAAAGATTTTTCTGTGATTGAAAAAATTTAGATTTATCGTAAAAGATTGTTTTTTTGACTTCAGTCTATGTGTGATTGAAAACAAATAATCTTGTAACTAAATTCAACAAAAAAATGTTGTTTTTTTTTATTCTTTGTTTTGTTTTGTTTTTATTCTTTGTTTTGTTTTTATTTTATTCTTTGTTTTGTTTTTATTTTATTCTTTGTTTTGTTTTGTTTTTATTCTTTGTTTTGTTTTTATTTTATTCTTTGTTTTGTTTTGTTTTTATTCTTTGTTTTGTTTTTATTTTATTCTTTGTTTTGTTTTGTTTTTATTCTTTGTTTTGTTTTTATTTTATTCTTTGTTTTGTTTTTATTTTACATTTTTTTATTTGATAAAAAAACATCAAAATAGTTTTAAAATGATTATGAGTGAGAAAATTGATCCCAATAAAGTTACCTCTTCACATATCAAATTAATATTTGTAGTTCAGTAATTCATTGCCCTTTTAAAAATATATATATTTGCAGAGGCGCGAAGAGATTGAAAAGGAAATGGCTGAGCAGTTTGCAAATGAAACAACCAACAATAATGATAATCTTGATAAGTAAGTAATTTATTTCATCTCTCATGAGCTGTGCATAATTATTTTCATTATTTCGTATTATAAACATATGATGTAACTTTAATTTTGATTAGGTCGATCTTACCTCTTCAGTTAATTAGACAGCTAATTACTTTTATCAATATTGAAAATACATTTTTTGTTTAATCCTTTTAAAAAAGGTTAAATCTTAACTACCATTTATAATCATGCAATGAATAAATAATTACATTTCTTAAACACTGATTAACTCCCCTAGCTCAGATTGGATTATCTGATATTTATGTTGACAAAATGATAGTTTATTCATCTTTTATGTGTGTCTGGATCTCATGGAGCTACCAGTTGTTGTTGTTTTTTTCTTTTTCTTTGTTCAGCTTTTCAAAGGTTTCATAATCCATATTGAACACAATCCATATTGAACACAAATAAGAATACTTAGATAATAAGCAAGTTGTTTATTAGAAGCATGAACAAGTTTTGATTATTTTTTTTCCATATACAGATGTATACACATTCACTGCCCAACTATTATTTGGTGTTTTTTGCCTAGTAGTATAAAAAGTACAGAATTTTCTCATCTCTCATTTTAGTTTAATTCTGTTAACTTAGCAAATCCTAAACATTTAGTTCATAACTTTTGTCAATTATCTCCATTGTTTATTTAGTGATTTCTGTACATTTTATGATGACCATCCAATCTTCTTTATTTTTTTGAGCATGATGTGACTGTGTCAGAAATTCAAATTGCTGTTTTCTGAATTAGAAATCTACAATCTGTTTTACTCTGTAGCTATGGAGAAATTAAATTATCAGAATACAGATATTAGTACAATACTATCTAATAATCAGATGAGTGTAAAACTTATCTTTTCTCAAGTTTCTGGATAGATAAGGTTTATTCATTGAATGACATGACTTTCCTGTAAGTAGAATGACATGACTTTCCTGTAAGTAGAATGACATGACTTTCCTGTAAGTAGAATGACATGACTTTCCTGTAAGTAGAATGACATGACTTTCCTGTAAGTAGAAGGACATGACTTTCCTGTAAGTAGAAGGACATGACTTTCCTGTAAGTAGAAGGACATGACTTTCCTGTAAGTAGAAGGACATGACTTTCCTGTAAGTAGAAGGACATGACTTTCCTGTAAGTAGAATGACATGGCTTTCCTGTAAGTAGAATGACATGGCTTTCCTGTAAGTAAGAGCTGTTCTTATAGTAAGGAAAACTAAGCAGCTGTCTAATGCAAACAACACTAACCTGAGAATTAGTGTTTTTCAGATGTCAGAGGGCCTCATTTTAAAAGGTTAAGGGCACAAGATTTAAAAAACCGCAACCATGGCAGCATTCTTGCAGAGGTACACAAGTGTATATTTGCAGAGGTACACAATTGTATATTTGGCTGGGGACTCCGAATGGATTTGTCTGTAAACATGAACTGCTATTTTTTTTGAACACACAATGACTTCTGGAATGTGTTTTATATGACATCTGATGTCAGGTTTAAATTAGAAGCTGGGGCTCTCTATTAAAATCAGATAAGATATTTCAATCTTGAACAAGACCTAAAAGCATATTGTTTTTTTATTTGGAGTTACTTTGTAATCTTTTTTTTACTTTAGTAACAGAGTAGATATTAAACTTGGCTCAAGTGCAGACACGGATATTGCATTGAATCATGGCAGCGATGCAGAAAATAATATAGGCAAGTTGCATGTTCTTAAAAAAGCCAATTTACTTTAGTTTCTTTGAATTTCTCTCAAATTATTATCGAATCATATTATTTTGATGCTTTTTTAGCTATGCGCCAGCTGCGAAGGAGTCCAGAAAACATTGGAGGTAATACATTTGGCTAATGATAAAAATAGGATACATTATTTATTATTCTAATCTATTCATAACTTTTTTGTTTCTATTACAGTTCTAAATGCACTCCAAACTGTATTTTTAAAATTATTTAAAAAATAGTATTGTACATTTTCGTAAACTGTAAACGATTTTTAATTTAGATAAATGGAAAGAATAAATTATGCTGTAAAACTGTGATAATTACTGTGACATTACTTTTGTCAAATTGGTCATTTGTAAACTTTCATGAAAAGAACAAATAAATCTTCTTATATTCATCATATATCATAAACAGCTGTATAATGTAGGTTTAATAGGGTCATATTCTTACAACTTTTTTCATTGTGAATATTTTGTGTGAAAATTTTTTTTTTCAGTATGGTTCAAAGTATCTGTTAGGTTTCATAAGGCTATCAATATGTTCAGTGGTAAACCAAGTAATGACAACTTAAATTTTCCAGTTATAGGGGCCTCTTTAGTTTTAGCACATTCTGATGAAATGATGAATTTGGTGTTGGATTGTGGAAAAAACCTGACCAGTTTAGAAATGATTTATTTTTATAATGGTTTATCCCCTCCATATTCATACCTTGTAGATGTTTTTAAAGATAGTCTTATCTCTTAGTACAGTAAAAATACTAGATAAAACTAACATTTTTTTTTCAAATCTTGACTATTTTAAAAAATTCCATTCATTTTGTTTCATGAACTATGATGAGGGCCACTTTTAAACATTTGAAAAAGTAACATTATTATCAGTTATTTTAACCTTTTTATTTCAACTGACAATTTTTCCTGTAATATTTTATTTGTGTTTTGATTTAAATTCTATTATAGGGCCTAAGCTTTATGTTTATGGTTAGGCTTCTGATTAAGTATTAAAATTTTAACCCAGGTGATACATTGCCATGTTGCCCTTGAGAACTTATCTTTCATGAGATTATTTATCCCTTAATTATTTTTTTAACACAGCTGTTGTATAAGATTTGATTTTTTTGTTGCTACTTTTTATGATGGCCATTTAGACTGAAACCCAATATTCCATTTATTTATTATTATTTATTTCATTCCTTTGTTTTATTTTTCTCAAGTTACTTGGTCGAGTTGATTTAATTGTACACTAATAACACCTCCTGATTAACGAATAAAATAAATATAAGTTTAAAGCCCTTTTTTTTCACTTTCAATTTGTGTTATTGGATTTTTATTTAAGCCCTTGCCACAATATAAAAAGATAATGTTTAAACATAAATTTTGTATGTTAACAGATTTTGATACAAAATTTAAATAATATTGTAGATGATAATTTTTTCTTGTAGTCTTCATTTTCACTATTCAAATTTATTGTTTTAAAACCTATAGTTACTGTAAGTCTCAGTAATATTTTGTTTCCATTAATCTTAGCTTCTCCTGTTTAAGAAAAAGGATTACAATGTATCAACTTTGAATTAGTAATTATATTGCTATTTCTATGTCAAACTTTCATTTTATATCATATATTTTTCAACTTTTATGTCTTTGTAGTGCTAAGTCTATATACCAATAAAAATAAATATTTTATGAATATGTCTCAGTAGTGTTAGAATAAACAAATTTTCCTCTTGAAACAGGGACAGATGCCCCAGATGTACCACCCATTTCTGATAATGAGACTGAGAATGAAGCATTCACTGGACCCAAACCTATGTTGCCATACAGTTCTATGTTTATCTTTGGTCCCACCAACCCGTAAGTAAATTAAATTTGTTAATAAATTCTCATTTTTAGAATTGTGGATAAATAAGTAAGATTTTCATTTAATTTGTATTAAAGTAATATCTTTTATATGTTAATGGGTTTTTTTTTTTTATTTACTCACATAATTGTAACTTCTTTTTTTTTTTCAGAGTCCGTCGATTTTGTCACTTTGTAGTCAACCTGAGATTCTTTGACCTGTTTATTATGATTGTCATTTGTGCAAGTTCCATTTCTCTTGCAGCTGAGGACCCTGTGCAAGACACTTCTCTTCGAAATTCAATTCTGAATTACTTTGATTATATATTCACTGGTGTTTTCACTGTTGAAATGTTGCTGAAGGTAAAGTTTTATTTTGAATTACAAAGCATTCTTATTCCCTATTGTCGAATGTGTTTAGCAGGTCATTATTTCCTTAATTATTCTACTTAGGTCATTGATCTCGGTGTTCTTCTTCACCCTGGCTCCTACATGCGTGACTTGTGGAATATTCTAGATGCTGTTGTAGTTATATGTGCTTTAGTAGCATTCGTCTTTAGGTAACTCAGAAAAGTTGCAATTTTTTTTTTTTTTTACTTATTAATAACATTTTTTACAGATGATGATTATACTTTGATTTATTATTCTGTACCAAATACATCATATTGGATTGTTACTTCCTCAGTGACACTGCTGGCAAAAATCTGAACACAATCAAATCTCTCAGAGTTTTGAGAGTGCTGAGACCTCTGAAAACAATCAAGAGAGTTCCCAAGTTGAAGGTCAGTTTTATATTTGATACTAGTGTGAAAAAAATAAATTAAATATATATATATATATATATATATATATATATATATATATATATATATATATATATGTATAAATGAATGTAGTGGACGATGCTTTGGCTGGCTAAGGGGAAAAACCTGAATTCCAATTGTTGATTGGGAAGCAATCTTTAAAAAAAAATGGTCCTCATAGTTTTAAAATTCAATTCACAAATATTGGATATTTTTAATGTCAACTTTGGTTTAAAAAAGAACAAAAAATGAATAGCCTAAGCAAAAATTAAATAAAACATTTATTTTAAAAAAATATATCATTGGTTATTGCGAAAAAATTATACTGCAGTTAAATTTAAATGCCATTGGTTCAGAAACATGAATTCCGCACTTCATCTGCCTCAATGGCCCTCTAGGGCCAAGGCATCTTTATTTTTAATCATAATTAACTGACACTGGATGCATAATATTTAAATCAGACTGTTCAAGTCAGATGATAAATAAATGTTTGCCTTATTGTTGGTTTCAATTTAATTTTTATTTTATTTTTTCTGTTTCATACCACCAGGCTGTGTTTGACTGTGTGGTCAACTCTCTCAAGAATGTCTCCAACATCTTAGTTGTGTACTTACTTTTCCAGTTTATTTTTGCCTGTATAGCTGTACAGCTGTTTAAGGGTACATTTTTTTACTGCACAGATGAGTCCAAGTTAACAAGTGAAGAGTGCCAGTAAGAGAATCTTTTCAGCTTCTACTGTCATTTTAAAAAAAAAAAAACAAATATTTTTTTTTTAAATCTCATTATCATATTTTGTGGCCATGCACTTAATTTCCTAGATGCTTATCACAACTAAGGACAAAAATAATATTCTCAGGGGACAGTTTTTAGATTACAGTGCTGGGTATGATAATCCTAGTATACAAGAAAGAGAATGGCTTAGACGAGACTTTTACTACGACAACATATTTGCATCCATGTTGGCATTGTTTACAGTTACAACTGGAGATGGCTGGCCAGAGTATGTATGTTTATTTCCACCCCCCATAATACATTCAAGTGTTCATGGCAATGATCAGTTGTTTTTTTTTCCTGTCATAAAATGGTTACATGCGTATTCTCAAATTACTTGCAGCAAAAGATTTTATGGGTAACTTTTAATTAGTGTAGATTTTCCCGCTGTCAATTTCATTATCTAATTATTTTTTTATTAGTTGCCATCTGAATAGAAATTAGCATATTTAAAAATCGTTTGATAATTTTTTAAAATTTTGGGTGTGCATATTTTAGCATTTGTTAGTAGGTTACCATTTGTACTTTGTTTTTTTTTTTTCAGTATATTACAAAATTCAATGGCTTCCACTTATGAAGATAAAGGACCACAACCAGTGTATCGTTTGGAGATGTCCTTGTTTTATTTGGTTTTCTTTATCATCTTTCCATTCTTCTTTGTCAACATCTTTGTTGCTCTGATCATCATCACTTTCCAGGATCAAGGGGAGAATGAACTTGTGGATCAGGACCTGGATAAAAACCAGGTAAGGTGTTGTTCAGGAATTAGATAAAAACCAGGTAAAGTGTTGTTCAGGAATTAGATAAAAATCATGAATCTAGACTATAATGAAAAGAAGAATAGATTAAAACTTATATAAAAACAAGGTTAGACAGAGATCAGGAATTAGATGAAACTAGTTAAGATGTATATTAGGAATTAGATAAACACATGGTAGACATGAATCAAGACCAGAAGTATCAAACAGAATTCTATCAAAATGCCAAAATTAAAGCAAACTGAAAGAAATTTTGCATGCATGCCAGTACCTTATCTTGATCATGACTTTGATAAAATAAAGTTATATCTGATTTGTAATTCTAATAGTGTAGCACATGCTAAGTTGACTCAATCCATTATTATGTCTCTGCCAATGCAAAAACTTCAGCCTCATCAGTCAACCCAGTGGAGTTATGCTCAAAGTTATTCAAAGTCGCCTCAGGGCCGCTGCAGAAGAGTTACTATCAGAACAGGCAGGTTTCAGACCAGTAAGAAGCATGGTGGAGATAATCTTTAACTGTTGTATTATGATAGAACATTGAGCATCATTATGATCTCTATAATAACACATTGACACCAGCAAGATATCTATCAGAACTTCATTGTTTTCAAGAAAACTTTTGATACAGTTTGGCCTCTTTCAGGTCTTTAGGGGTTTCATCATTGAGGAAGGACTTATTAAAGCTCTCTATTAGTGCACAATCTGTGAAGTGCTCATAACCAACTGATGTTGGTGTTAGGCAGGCATATTTCCTATTGCCATTCCTAATTAACCTATTCCTGAAGATCATGCAGGAGACACTCTATGACGACCACATGACAATATCAGTAGGTGGAAGACCCATATGTAGCCTGCACTTTGCTGATGATATAGACCTGATGGGAGGCAGCAATAGTGACCTCCAAGACCTCACCAGCAGACTTGTAAACAGTGAAACTGGCTTCGGCATAGACGTTAGAATGAGAAAAGCAAAGTTATGCTCAAATCCAAAATTGGAAGCCTGGCAGAAATAACCATGAATGGAGAAAGACTGGAAGAGGTTGAAAGCTTCAGATACTTGGGCTAAAAGCTCTCCAAGGATGGTTCCTGTATGTCTGAGATTTGGCCGCCCCCAGAAAAAATTGAATTTAGAACATTAAAGAATGGACTGGCCATAATATAGTGTCTGGTCAAAATCACTTGACCAAGAGAGGAATGGAGAGACTTTTCCACAACAGTGTCCCTTAAGTCTCCCCAACGCCTAACAAGTTCATGAATGAATGATGAGGAGCTCCTAAATATTGAACTAAAATAGGAGGGATATTAAAAAGAAGGACTTTTGACAAATAGAGTATAAAAAAAAACAATGAATTCTGAAACTACTTCATCAATTATAATAAATACTGTAACACTTTATTTTTGTATATAATGTTATGTACTTGTTGATGTAATGCTTCTCCAAGGTAACACCGTGTGTTCCTCACTGCTGCTTCAGATAACTATACTGGTTTTATGTAGCTGCCGATATCATAACTGGTTTATAATCTTAAGTACCGTTCAGTCTCGTTGCACTCTCAAACAACACACCAATCAATGAGGCAAAGTTCCACGATTCAATTATATTTATTCAACAATAAGAAAACATATGTAATCTGAACTTGTTGCAGCAGTATTCACAAAAATGCTTCGTACACAATATAACACGTAGTATTCTGTGTCCCCGAAAGGATTATACAGACATACTTTGAAACTTAGTATCCTGGGTCCCCGAAAGGATTATTCAGAGATACTTCAATAAAATAGACTTTGACTGTGTACTGTAAAACTCTATAACTTGATAGCTTGTGCCTCTATTATTTCTCCACTAACTTCTCCTCTAATTATCTCTACAACTGGTGTCCTGATGTCTCTATCGTCAGTCTGTCGAACTGTCGGTCTGTATCTTGTAGGTCTTTCGTCGGTCTGTATCTCGTAGGTCTGACGAAATTTCAATTATCTCAGATATTTATGTGATTGTGAATTATCACGTGCCCCAAACGCCCAGAACTTCTGATTGGCTCCCTAACACCCTTTCTAACTCATCTACATATTAATGAATCTTATTCCAGCCTAGGGATTGGTGCGGCTAAAAACTCACTATGGGCTAGTATTCCTTTGTCTGCCTAATTACATCTATCGTCACCTACCTCTGGGGGTCATAGACCTGTGATGACAACCAATTTTACCCTAAACAAAGATCAACCGCTGGAATTCTAGTTATCAAAACATATGACTGTATCATGGACCCATGAGTTTGACAGTGGTTCTAAAATTGTATAGACCTATCTAAAGCTATTGTTACACCCTCCTTCTCCATCGAAAAAAAATGTTATACATTTTTTTTTACATAAAAATACTTTATACAGTACACAAGTCAGTACAAATGTCTTACTGCATTACAATAGTTTTGTCATATATCGTACAGAAATTTGATATGTAGATTAAAACATGGTTATACTGAAACATCTTGTTAACAAAATATGAAATACTTAATTGTAAGTAGACCTTGAATAGGTAAAAAAAATCATGGAAGTATCCAATAACTATAATACATATAAGCATAAAATTTCTGTAGAATAACATCAAATACTTAAGTTATGAAAAGAAAATTCAAATGTGAGTATATATTACTCAGAATAATAAATAGTGTTGACAAGAAAAATATAATGATAACATGGCATAGTAGTAAGATTAAATATTATTGTTTGTTAACATGGTCTAGCAAGTCTGGACAAAATATCAGGAATGTGGTTATTAATTCCCTTGATGGACTTTATGGTAAAGGAATAATCTTGCAGAAGCAAAGACCATCTAGTCAGTTTGGCATTGTTAATGCTCTTGTTATTAAAATTCAATAGGGGTTTGTGATCAATTATGACAGTGAACTCAGTACCTAATAAATATTTGTGCAATTTTGTAATTGACCATACAAGTGCTAAGCATTCTAGTTCAATAACAGAGTATTTCTTTTCAGATTCAGTTAATTTTCTGCTTAAATACATGATGGGTTTGTTAACATTATTGTAGCTTTGTAAAAGACAGGCACCTAATCCAATTTTTGAGGCATCTGTGGCTAATATGAATGGTTTCTTAAAATCAACAGACATAAGGATAGGAAAAGTTTGAAAACATGTTTTAATTTTGTCAAGGGCACTTTGACAATCATCGTTCCATGTAACAGTCTGCTTCATCGTCTTTTTAGTTAAATTTACCAGGGGTGCAATGATGGAAGCAAAATTGGGAATGAATTGTCTATAGAAACTACAAAGACCAATTAATGATCTGACTTCTTTCTTTTTCTTAGGGATGTCAATGTCTAAAATTTTCTTTAAAATTGTTTCAGTCGGAGTTACCTTACCCTGACCAATGTGAAAACCTAAAAAATCAATGCTGGAAAAACCTATCTCTAATTTTTCTGGTGCTATTGTTAGACCATTCTGTCTGAGGATTGAAAGCAAATGTTTCAGGGCATCAATATGTGATAACCAGTCTTGTGAAAAAATGCAGATATCGTCCACATAATGTTTAATGTGGGGAACATTGTGTAACAACTGATTCATCATTTTTGAGAAAGTAGCAGTGCTGTTGACCAATCCAAATGGCATTACATTCCATTCAAAGAAACCGTGATGTGTAATGAAGGCAGTGTAAGGTTTAGATGATTCTTCCATTTCTATCTGCCAAAAACCTCTTGTTAGATCAAAATGTGAAAATATATGAGCTTGAGACATTTCATTTATGAGATCTTCAATGTTAGGTAAAGGCTGTCTATCTACTTCAGTGATTTGATTCAACTTTCTGTAGTCACAACAGAGACGTATTTTTCCATTCTTCTTTTTGACTATGACTATAGGGAATGCATACTGAGAATGAGATGGTCTTATCATGCCATTCTGTAATAGTTGTTCAATCTCTGTTTCTACCGCTTTTCTGTATTGATAAGGAACACTGTAAGGTTTTAGCTTGACTGGATTTGTATCTTTAACTTTAATAGAGTGTTTGATAATATCAGTTCTGCCGGGTATCTGTGATATTGTATCTTTGTATGTGCTGAACAACTCTGTCAGTTCTTGTCTAATGTTATCAGGTATATCTTTAGAAAATGTTATTTGATCTCTGCTATTTGTGTTCTCTAACTCTGGTAAAGGAATCTGATTACAACTGGTTTTGTAACCTGGCTGAGTGACATCTTCACACTGTTCATCACTAATTATATAATTCAATGAAGGAGTAGTCTCACGGGATGCTGTGTGATCAGCTTCTAAATGTTGAGGATTATTAGCAATATGTCGTAGTTGATCAATGTGGAATACCTTGTCTTTCCCTTTGATATGCACCAAATAATCTACATCTGTGCATCTCTTCTTTACTGTGTAAGGACCTTGCCATGTATGCTGAAATTGATCTTTTGATGGGAGCAATACATACACAGAATCATTTGGTTCTAATGTTCTTAGGTATCTGTGTTTGTTTTTCAAGTCTCTGTGATAATTGTGTTTACTAATTAAGTTTTCTTGAGCACACTGGTTTGATGAGATGACTTGATTTCTAATTTTATTGACAAACTCATGAGGGGACAATATCTGTTCATCTGTTGGAAGAATGTTGTTTTTAAATAAGCTGAGTGGACCTCTTCTATTATTGCCATACATCAGTTCAAATGGTGAGAAACCCGTTGATTCATGTGGTATTTCTCTATAGGAGAACAAGGCTAATGGTAGATGTAAATCCCAATCTTGACCGTGTTCTTCCATTATTTTCCTTAACATTTGTTTGATGGTTTGGTTAGCTCTCTCAATGGCTCCGTTTGCTTGTGGTCTGTACCTTGCAGAGTAGACTTGAGTAATCTGGAACATCTTCATAAATGCTTGAGTGACCTGGGATCGAAACTGTGTTCCATTGTCAGAAAGAATAATGTCAGGAAATCCCATTGTTGTAAAAATTGATAAGAGAGCATGACAAATTGATTCAGCTGATATATCTGATAGTGGTTTAGCGTCTAGCCATCTCGTTGAAAAGTCTAACATAGTCAGAACAAATCTGTGCTTTCTATGGGACATAATGGATAAGGGACCAATGATATCAACTGCTATCTTTTCAAATGGTTTGGAGGTGGTATCCATGGGTTGCAATGGGGCAATGTGTTTGGGACCTATGTTGTTATGTTTCTGACATGCTGTGCAAGACTTGATAAATATTTTTATATCCTTTAATAGACCCTTCCAATAACAATGTTGTCTGATTCTCTGTAAGGTTTTCTTTGGACCCATATGACTTGCTAGAGGGCTTGAATGTGCTGTTTGTATTACATTGTTTCTCAGTGTGGATGGAATTATTATCTGTGTGATGACTCCACCTGAAGATTTAAACTTTCTTATTAAGATGTCATTTGTAATTTGGAATTCAAAATTCTGTTCATCTGTCTTATCTGCTGCGGCTAATTCAAAATATCTTTTAAGGGAAGGATCATCTCTTTGTAATTGGGACAATTGCTCTCTTGAAATGTTCATGAGACAGTCAACATTCACATCTATATTATCAGTTGATTGTGTTTTATTGCTTTCTTTCTTTGACTGAGCTCTGGTGACTACATTCAACATATGAGGTGAGTCTGATGGATCATAATGTTCTTCTCTGATGTGTGTGAAGAGTTTGTTTCTTGAGGTAAATATTGTAGCACACATGTGACATTCAGTGGTTGCACTTGGGACATTGTCTTGATTAATAACTACTGGGGGGCTTCTCTGTTCTTCGCTTGTTTTTATTTCTTCACTGACAACCTTCTGCCTGACCTGCATATTTGTTTTTAATTCTGTGATCATCAGATTGTAATCATGTTGATTTCGCATGGCTATATTATGAGCCTTTTTGTGACCTTGGAATTTGTTGATTATCCCTAAAATTTTGTCTTCTTCTTTTATGTTGTGTTGTGCTGCCACACTGTCTAACTTGTCTAAATATTTGTCTATATCTTCTGCACCATTCCAATTGCTTATGTTGCTGAATAAAAGATAAAACTCTCGTTCAGTTTGATCGCTTTTGGAATATGGTGAATGTAGTTCTTGCAAAGTAGACTGGAGAGGTGATTCTTTATTTTTGAGCCATTCTTGATACAATAGCTCTGAGTTGTCAGGAATAACATCTGGAAGATTACCTATGATGACCTGTGCTATTGGTGTGTTCATTGTCAAAGCAGTGACGTGACCCTTCACCCAAGGACTGTCAATAAATATGGTAGCAGTCGGACATTCTAATTTGGTACCATCACCTAATCTAACAAATTCAGATTTACCTGTCAGTTGTGATGCATCTATTAATGAGGAGTCTACAATCAATGTACTACAGCCGGAGTCGCGTAAACATTGGACTGGCGTATTATCAATCAAACAGGTGTAAAAAACTAGGTCACCCTTGTTTTGGAGAATGGCGCCCATCGAGTGTGTTTGTTGTGTGTCACGCCTTGTTGCAGGTTGTCTGTCCCTGTTCTGGTATGGTCTCATTGGAGTTGTGTTATGTGACCTACTTCTGCCATCGTACTGTCTTTGACTGTTGAAACTTGTATGTTTATTAAAATAACGTCTATTGTTGTATCTTGGTGAGCTCTTGCACTGATATCGCCAATGACCAAATGATCCGCAACCATAACATACTGCACTGGGATTTCTGGCTGTTCTGGCTGGCATACTTGAATAACGTGGTCTCTGATGGTGGACTATAGAGTTTAAGCTATTGTTGCTGACTACACTAATCATTGGTTGATCTATATGGCTGTCCTTAAAATCTGACATCGCACTAATCAGCTGGGTCTTGTTGTGTATCTTTCTTTCTTTGATAAATGTATACATCTGTGAGCTAGCAAAATTAAGAACATGATCAACTAGTAAGAGTTCTTTAAAAGCATTTACATCATTGGCATCTATACCTGTCATTTTGATCCAGTTATCTAAATTAGTTTCAAGATTGTTGATGAAGGCTTGTGGATGTTCTTTAGAATTGTATATAGTGTTGTGGAATGCTTTTCTATAAAATTCTTCAGTCTTTCCAAAGTGCTCCAAAAGTTGCTTTTTAACTAGGTCGTAGCCTATTTGTTCACAGTCTTTAATATGGTTCAGTGCAGCAAGGGCATCGTGTGTCACAGCACCATACAAATATTTCAGCCATTCTGTTTTTGGGATATTGTGGAGGTGAAATTGTGTCTCCATATTCTGAAAAAATTGATCGATGTCGCCTCCTCTGCCATCATAAGCTTTTAAAACTAGCTTGGTTTTAAATGTCTTTTGTTCTATCTGTGGAATGTCACTTTTAACTTGAATTTCTAGTTTAAGTTTTTCTAATTGGAAGGCTCTTTCTTCTCGTTCTCTTTGCTCTTGATATGCTCTTTCTTTCTCCTTCTCTGCTCTTTCCTTCTCCTTCTCTGCTCTTTATGCTCGTTTCTTTGCTCTTGATATGCTCTTTCTTTCTCCTTCTCTGCTCTTTCTTTCTCCTTTTCTTGATATCCCTGTTTTTTCAACTCATTAAGATAAGTTGAGCTACCGGCACTTTCCATATTGGTCAAGGCTCAGTAATGTGTGGGAGAATTATTTAAACAAATGGGAATGTCAACAATAATCGTAAAATGCAAGGCAATGTCAAAATAATAGTAACTGACTATAAGATATGGTATGGTGTAAAATGTACTTTAGCGAAGGAAAAGATGCAAAATAGCACAATCAAAACAATTTGGTATATAAAAACAGTAGTACAAGTCATGCAAATAATATGATAGGAAGATATAATGTGAAAGAAATTATTTAAAACAAAACTGCAGTGCTCTCTTAAGTTAAATGAGGAGAAAAAAATATTATGAAGTGGTAACTTCATACTACAGCATTGCCAAAATCAAATTAGTTCTTTTCTCTAATGTTACTGTATACAACATGGCATATCGTGCCGAAGCGATGCCAAAAAATATTCAATATCCCCATTAAACACAAGTACAATATCATGGCATTCCTATGCCCAACTTAAAAATATGCGCAGTTTGCCGAAGCAATTCAAATAAGACAGTATGACAATACCGATGTCCATACTCTTAATTCAATAAACAATAATCATCAGCCACCTGGCTGGATCACATGGGGTACATAACACACAGCGTCCCTGCTGCTGATATGGTCCTTCCCGACCAACCCTTGGGTAAACCAAGTACAATAACTAAATGAGAAAAACCAAATGATTATGAACAATATTACCTATCTCCATCTCAACAGTATAACTAATTGTCAGTACCAAAATAATATATACCACTAAAGTTTCAAATTATACAATGTCTAACATTGGTATACCTTATTTATCTTGTGCGGAATAAATTTGTACTAATTCTTTACCACATGACAAAAGTATGATGTATATTGTGACACAACCTATAATACGAGTGTTACCTGCCATTGCAATATGATATAAGCAATGCTCATTAATAGGTATAAACAGTTTAAAATAAAGGAAATAGTCAATAAATTAACATGTTCTGTTGGTCCTTATGCGTGCATTAATGACTAGTAGACTACTTATCAGATTTAGAATGGTGTAAAATGTACTTTAGCGAAGAAAAAGATGCAAAATAACATAATCAAAATAATTTGATATATAAAAACAGTAGTACAAGTCATACAAATAATATGATAGGAAGATATAATGTGAAAGAAATCATTTAAAACAAAACTGCAGTGCTCTCTTAAGTTAAATAAAGAACAAGAAATATTATTAAGTAAAATAAGATAAAATAACAATACAGGACAAAATAAATCAGTTTAACATAAACAAAACAAACGATTGAACCGTGAATAAATACACAAATACAGACTAGGAAATGGGATTATATCTGTATAGCACACAGGAGATTACAAACAATAATGACGTCACAATACAGTTGGTAAAAAAAATTTCTTACAGTAAAACTAACAATTGTACGGAGACAACTAAAAATAAAAAAAAAATTCTATTGTATTAATGGGGGCAGTAAAAATTTAAAATTAATATTCGAAGATACCAAACACACAAATGGTGTAAATCCCCTACCAAAAACACAATAAAATTTACGCTAAAAAGATTTCCAAACAAAAGCTAATCTTCTGCTTAGATATTATTAGACATAGAACAAAAAAAAAATTAGAGCACTAGTTATACAGTAAAGTTTAAACTTAAATTAACTTATCTGACGATCCACTTGATCTGTACACATCTGTGTTTACGTCTGGCTGTTGATATATCCTTGGAATTTCACTTTAACTAATAATTATTGTTATGTTCAAATTTTAAAATCACTTTAATTATTTACTGTCAATGTTCACTTTAGAAAATTTAAAAAACTTCACAAAATTGAGTAAATAAAATGTCAATAGACTTTACAGCTTGAATGTCGTACTGCCAGAAAATTCGGAGTATTACGGTATTCTTGTTGACTCAGGTCATCAGTACTGGAGTTGTCTACGTGTTTGTTACAGATCTTCACCTGGCGTGTAATTAGTTCTGGACTGCTCTGTTTACATTGGACATTCCACGGGCGTCGTCACAGGTTCTCACAGTCGCGTTTAGTCGAGGTCTCTAGTTTGTCGCACCAGTCTCTTCATATTTTCACCGTTGCCGCCATATGTAACACTTTATTTTTGTATATAATGTTATGTACTTGTTGATGTAATGCTTCTCCAAGGTAACACCGTGTGTTCCTCACTGCTGCTTCAGATAACTATACTGGTTTTATGTAGCTGCCGATATCATAACTGGTTTATAATCTTAAGTACCGTTCAGTCTCGTTGCACTCTCAAACAACACACCAATCAATGAGGCAAAGTTCCACGATTCAATTATATTTATTCAACAATAAGAAAACATATGTAATCTGAACTTGTTGCAGCAGTATTCACAAAAATGCTTCGTACACAATATAACATGTAGTATTCTGTGTCCCCGAAAGGATTATACAGACATACTTTGACACTTAGTATTCTGGGTCCCCGAAAGGATTATTCAGAGATACTTCAATAAAATAGACTTTGACTGTGTACTGTAAAACTCAATAACTTGATAGCTTGTGCCTCTATTATTTCTCCACTAACTTCTCCTCTAATTATCTCTACAACTGGTGTCCTGATGTCTCTATCGTCAGTCTGTCGAACTGTCGGTCTGTATCTCGTAGGTCTGACGAAATTTCAATTATCTCAGATATTTATGTGATTGTGAATTATCACGTGATCCAAACGCCCAGAACTTCTGATTGGCTCCCTAACACCCTTTCTAACTCATCTACATATTAATGAATCTTATTCCAGCCTAGGAATTGGTGCGGCTAAAAACTCACTATGGGCTAGTATTCCTTTGTCTGCCTAATTACATCTATCGTCACCTACCTCTGGGGGTCATAGACCTGTGATAACAACCAATTTTACCCTAAACAAAGATCAACCGCTAGAATTCTAGTTATCAAAACATATGACTGTATCATGGACCCATGAGTTTGACAGTGGTTCTAAAATTGTATAGACCTATCTAAAGCTATTGTTACAAATACCATATTAAAAACTGGATGATAGATTGATAATAAAAATGTCAGCCCGGCTATAGGAAAATTAAATTAAATCATTTTCATTGACTTTGCCAATCAAGCTTTTGGAGATGCTGGATAAACAGCAATCTGTTAATCTATCACAATAATTTAGACTCGTTGAGTTAAATAAATAATGAATATGGTGGTGATCAGAAAAAGTGATCCAAACAATGATGCACATACTGTAAAATATATATTCTGTCGGCATGAATTATGAGTAGAATAATCAGGTAATATTGGATCGAAACTTAGTAAAATATCATAGAAGATGCATATGAGATGAGAGCTATTTAAAACCAAATACATCCTCCAGTAATTTTAGGTTTTGATTGGTTGAAATTATTATTATGTATTAACATAAGTTTTTATTGTTGTCTTGGTAAAGACCATTAATAATACAATGGATTTTTTTTGTTTCCTTTTTCCAGAAGCAATGTATTGACTTTGCCATCAATGCCAAACCACAAAGTCGTTTTATTCCTAAGAACAAAAACTCCTTCAAGTATAAACTATGGCGGGTGATCCAGTCTAAGAAATTTGATTATTTCATAATGTTGTTGATAGCATTGAATACCATCGTCTTAATGATGAAGGTTTGTTTACAAAACCTAAAATTTGTTGTTTTTTTTTATTGTTTTTTACATTAATGATCTCTCCTGACAGCCTTTGAAAAATGGTTACAGTAGGTTGTTTTGAATAAAGCTAATAACAAATTCTGTTTCAAATCAAAATAAATTATCCATCTTTGCCTCCATTATCTAGATATACATTAATGATTTCTATTGTGTTGTGAATTTATATTTTGTTATACCCACTATTTTGACAAAAAAGTAAAGTTCCCTTAGCCCTCTAGGGCCATCGGTGCAGATGAAGTGTAACCTCAACATATAAAGGGATTGTGTGGTTAGCACAACGTCTAGCCACCTTTACTTCCCCAACTTAAAAGTAAGGTACCCATTTAAAGCTGGGTGAACTTGAAGGACATTTTTACCAACTTTCACCAGGACCTGGAAAAATTCACATGTTTCTCAAAGAGGGTCAAACCCAGGACTCTCGGGGTTGACAGCCAAGCGCCTTACACCACTCAGCCACCTGTCCTGCAAAGAATATAAATTCTTTTGCAAATTACTTCATGAACACTGTCCTCAGCAAGTCATTTTTTTTTTAATCCAAATAAAAAGAATCTCCCAAACTTCATCCAGAATATTAGACCTTTGCTTTTATCATTAGTAGTATTTACTTAGCTGCTGTCTATCTTATTTTTTTTTTTACTAAAGATAGTAGAGACTGTGTGTTTTGCCATAATTTACTTCTCGGTGATGTGTAACATGAAAGTGACTGCCTTTTCTTCTTTTTTTTTTTCAACCTAATCTATTACAGTTTTATGGCCAGTCAGAAAATTTTAAAACAATTCTCTCCTACCTGAATGCTGGATTCACTGCACTGTTTACTCTAGAGTGTATACTGAAGCTTATAGGCTTTGGGATAAGGGTAAGTGATTACACTGACTGATGTAATGGCTAAAGTTTCTCTAGTATTTAGTACTGTTTACTTTTAATCCCAAATTTATATTTATCAGATTTCAACAAAATGTGAAATTTTGTCGTAATTGATGACTTATAAAGTTTGGCAGAAAAAAAAATATTGACCGTTTTTCAATTCATATCATATAAACAAAAAAGAGTTTTACTATTGCCCACTTAAATTTTGTTTTTATTATGATTAACTGAAATCAGCTGTTTAAAGATATTATGATTAACTGAAATCAGCTGTTTAAAGGTATTATGATTAACTGAAATCAGCTATTTAAAGGTATTTATTTATATCTGTCTGAAATTAATTTTTGGTTATACTCTTTATATTAGAATTTTTTTTTATTCATTAAATGCTTCATTACTGTATGTTTTTCAATTTTCCCCTTTTTACTCAAATCAAAATGTCATTTAGTATATTTCAATCATAAAATTGCCTCAGAGCAAAAAAAAATTCACAATAAAATTATTTCTATTAAATTTTGCTTTACAGATTTGAAATTCATTATTTTAAATTTCAATTTTATTTTATCAGAGTATTATAAATAATGAATTATTGTTTCTTAAATTTGCAGAATTATTTACGAGATCCATGGAATATTTTTGATTTAATTACAGTTATTGGGAGCATCATTGATGTTATCTTTACTAGTATAAATGTGAGTATTAATTTCATAATTATTTATTATTTTGACTAGAAAAAAAAAAATTTTGCAAAGATTTTTTTTCCCTTTAATTTTTGTGTTATTTTTATTGTCTTAATAATAGATTTGTTCAGTGCTTTTAATATTTTTTTCAGTCTAAGTTGTTCAGCTTTGGGTTTTTTCGCCTATTCAGAGCAGCTAGATTAGTGAAGCTACTTCGCCAGGGCTATACTATTCGCATATTGCTGTGGACTTTCTTTCAGTCATTTAAAGTAAAGAATATTCCTTATTTTAATAAAGACTTTACTGATTATTTTTCACTTAATATTTTTTCTTATGAAGCCAAGTAGGTATTTGATATTAACAATGTGATAAAATTTACTCTTTTCTCTTTATATTTTTCTGTAGGCGTTGCCTTATGTTTGCCTGTTAATTTTAATGCTGTTCTTCATCTATGCAATTGTTGGGATGCAGGTAGGTGAAAAAATGTTGATATTGTTTTTCAATTTTTATGTCACTAAATAGTGTGAGTTGTGACATTTCCAGTTCTATGTATCGCCATTATTTCAATTCCTAATAAAATATACAGCCTAATTAATTATATTTGTTTTTTTTCCTCTTTTTGTCCTAGATATTTGGAACTATTAAGCTGGACTCCTCTACAGCAATCAATAGAAATAATAATTTCCGCAGTTTTTTTGCTTCGCTACTGCTGCTGTTTAGGTCAGTATCTTCTACGTAAAAAAATAAGAATTTTGTGTAGCTAATTAATAATATTAGTTCTGTTTGGTTTATCATATCGAATAATTCAGCATACGATTTTTTTTTTTTACAAGTATAGATTCATAACGTAACAGCTTGTTAGTCAGCTTAACTTAAACCTCGTCATTTTTTTATTCAACAAATTGACAAAGTATATACCCCGGCTGTACATCTTATCAGAGATCATCTGACAGTAATTGAAAACATGTGTCATCATTTTTTTTTAGGAGCTCTACAGGGGAAGCGTGGCCACAGATCATGCTGTCGAGCCTGTCAGGTCGACCATGTGACCCAGACTCATTGCAGCCAACGGACACGCAAGAAACAGCTGACTCAGGATGTGGCACTGACATAGCTTATGTTTACTTTGTCACTTTTGTGTTTCTGAGCACATTTTTGGTAAGCAAAATATTTACTGCTTCAATGTTTTCTTATCCACATAATAGTTGTTTTTAAAAGTAAAATTCCCAGGTACGTGTATCAGTTCTGTCAGTTTAGCTGTTATGTAGTTGTTATACATAAAAAGCGTTAAGCTTAAGTAATAGATGCATGTTTATACATAAATACCATTGGCTTGGAATTAAACTAGTATGTCAAATTTGGAACAGATGCTAAATCTGTTCATTGCTGTCATTATGGACAACTTTGAGTATCTGACCAGGGATTCCTCCATTTTGGGAGCTCATCACCTTGATGAATTTGTCAGAGTTTGGTCATCGTATGATCCTGAAGCTTCGTAAGTCTGGAAATGTAAAAACTTGTTAAAAAAAAAAAAGATCTTAAAGCTGTATTTTTTTTTTATATTTATGTGAAAATTAATATTTTAGTAGTAATATTTTGTATGATTACCTTTGGAATGACCTACCTTACATAGCAGTATAAGAAAAGTTGTTGTTGTTTTAATTGTTATTTGGTGCATTTATATTTGAACCTTTTCCCAGAGGAAGGATCCACTACACAGATGTGTATGAGATGCTCAAGAATATGGAACCACCTGTCGGATTTGGCAAGAAATGTCCATACCGACTGGCCTACAGGGTCAGTGAAATTTTAATGACCATTACAAATGATTGAATACTGAAGCAGTTAGCAATGTTCTTAAACACAATGTAATCCTTTGATGTTAGATGGTAAAGAGAGAACGGAGTGGCTACGGTTCTGTCCCTGACAGAACCCGTATTTTTTTACTTCGGGTACCAGCCATAGATAATATTGCTCCACACCCTAACCCTAATCCTGAAAAAAAAAAAAATTTATATATGCCATGTTCCTTATACCCTAATATAATGGTTTGGGCTGGTGCCGGAGCCACTGTGAAGAGAGAAACCCTTTGGAGCTCTGAAGGCAACAAGGATTGAAATGTAGAAGAGCTCACCTTGTTTTTTTTTTTGGTAGTCATGACATGAGATTTTTTTTTTTATCTGGCCAGTTGTCTACCTTCTTTTAATTCCAAGCCTAATGTTAAGCTCCTGATTATTAGTGTGATTGACTCAAAGAAAATCCCATCAGTCCAAACTTCTCACCTCTGGTGGTGTAAGCTCTACCGCAAAGCCACCCCCCCTTCATTGAATTCTTTAAAAAATCTATATTACAGCAATATGTATGATTTATATTTTTTTATGTATTACTAGCTGTTTAATACCCGGGGTTTCCCCTGTAAATTGAGGTGCCATCAGCGAAATCTTTATTACTTAAAATTTATCAGGGTTTGTACTGCTACAAACACAAATAACACAAAATTAATTGTAAAGAAAGAACAAAAAAATAGAACAAAACTTTAAAAAAAAAAGACTTTTATCAAAATGGTTTAGATATACAAAAATAGATTATGAATATGTACAAATTTTGTCTTTTTTTTCTTTTACTTTATATCCTCTATGTTAAATTGTCTTTAGTATCCATATACACTTTCAGAAACTGATCAGAATGAATATGCCTGTAGATGAGAATGGAACTGTCCATTTTACAACAACACTATTTGCACTCATTCGGGAATGTTTATCTATTAAAATGGGACCAGGTAGGATTTTTTGTTTCGTACGCATCATCATGTGAATAAGTGAAAGGCATAACTCTGTGTATTTCTCTACTGGATGAACTTTATCAAATGGGATTGTGATTTATAAATCATAAGAATGAATTTGAAAAAGTAAATCATTTTTTTGTGTTGAACATCTTGAGCTAAACCTCATTCAATATTTTGGGAAGTGGAAAGATCAGGCCTTTTTGATTCAATTAAAGTTACCTCAAATAATTAATAACCACTTTGCTTATCTTGATTCACTGGAGATCAAACCTGGAACCCTCAGGTCGACAGTCAAGCAATTCACACCGCTCAGCCATCCATTCTCTCTGATATCTCATGGCTATTTTATACAAATCTGCTTCATAGCTACCATTTATTTTATACAAAGCGGTTTCTTATGATATCAGAGCTTAAAAAAAACTGTTATCAACGTCTAGATATTTTCTGAGATATCTGTATCTGCAGGTTAAAGAAGTGTTGGGGGTTATGTTAAGTGGGCTACTGTTTTCTTTAACCAACTTTTCTCTTCAGTCACAAAGGCTTCATTACTTTTTTAACTATTTTTTATAGATCAATGTATTAATAACCTAGATTTTATGCAAATTCTTTTACTAATTTACGTACATTTTGTGTCTTAACAGCTGAAACTATGAACAAAAAAGACGAGGAAATGAGAGAAACTCTTCGCAAACTTTGGCCAGTTCAAACCAAGAAAATATTGAATCTAATGGTACCACAAAATGATGGTTAGTGACATGTTTACAAAGCTATCAGCTTGGCTGTTCTTAACATTGCCATAAACAAACGGTATTCTTTATTCTTCATTCTAAACATGCATTGTTACTTGCCATAAAATTTTAGTTCTTCATTCATGTATTACAGAGCTTGAGGAAGGCAAGATGACTGTGGGTAAAATCTATGCAGGATTATTGATAACAGACAACTGGAAGTCTTTTAAAGCAAACAAGAATGTTGCCAATCTTATCAAAATGGTAGGTAAATTGTTATACATTTGAATGTGTTCAGTTTAGAAAGGATGATGAGATAGAGATTTAATTTGTACCTGACAACTACTGCTGGAACTTGTTATTTAACCCTTTATACAGCCCACCATGTTTGCTGCGGTTGTAACCTCAATGGAATTTATGCTAGTTATGGGACTGAATTTCACATCTCATCCTTGCTGGGATATTTCTACCTTTATCATTGTTGCTATGGTTACAGAGGCCATTGAGACCTTTGTTTCAGTAGTGAAATAAATATGAGAAACTTTATTACATGTACTCTGCTCTTTACAAAAACTGAATCTTAGTTGCAGTTTTTAATAATGTAAAATTTATTTTTCTAGTTAACAATGGCAGCGATAGATTGTTATCAAATTGTTTGTTTTACATCTTTCAATGATTTCATTGTACATGTATTTTATATATGTGATTATATTTGAAATGAAATTCACTCTTTGTTTATTTGCAGGGTGCAGAAAACACCAAGGTACTTTCTAAATTTTGTTTCATTTGAAACATTTTTTTTCCATAATTATGAATATAGTGTAGAATAGTTATTCATTAAAATGTCATATGTATTACTTTTCTCAGTTTATCTCAGTGATTTCATGGCATTTAATCTAACTTCAGCACTAATATACAACAAACAAATAAAAAAAAATTATCAGAGGTTAAAAATGACTAGTTCTATCTATATACATTGTGTGCTTCCTAGGTTTGAATAGTAAAACTTAAGTATGAAAATTTGTTTATTTTGTCACCAACTGAATTACCAAAAGGTCTTTATCTGTTTATCTTTTCTTTTCAGAGACCATCATTGTTTCAACGTTTAATTGGCAGAAGGAAGTCCTCTGCAAGATCCATTCAGTCATTTCAGTCACATCGCTCAGATGAAGTAAATAGTGGCAGTAATTCCGGACATAGGTAGTGTGAAGATGTTTTTTAACATCTCTTTTTTTTTTTATGTCATTGTATACATTTTCATGAAGTATTTTATACAGGCTTGGGATTATCTAGCTTCCATACTATACAACTTAGTTAAAATTATTTACCCATTTTTTGGTGATTAAAAAATAGTGTTTTTTAAAGGTGGGTAGGGGCATGATTTTTGTAGACCAATTTTTGGCAGTATCCAACATGCACTTCTGTCAGGTCAAGCTAGATTGTTAGAGCCTAATACATATGTATATATACATTTATACACTATCTGTATTTATTTATATGTTTATTATCTTATAATGTCATAGGTTGTTTTTGTGTATAAATTAGTTGTGTGTATAATATATATTTTACTTGACACTTCTTCTTCTGGTAGGTGTATAAAATTATTTGTAGTATGACCGATTAGCCAGTCTCTTCTGAGTTTCTTGTATATTTATTATTTGTACATTAAATGAAGTGTCCACAGATATGTGTGAGACGTAACACATATATTAACAGCTATGAAACACTGAATAAACAGTTTGTTGAAATATATATGTATTTATTTACACTTGAATGATCTTACTTTGATGATGTATAATATAGTAGAACAAAATGATGATGTCGTAGTTCCTCTAGTCTAGTTTCTTGTATATTTATTATTTGTACATTAAATGAAGTGTCCACAGATATGTGTGAGACGTAACACATATATTAACAGCTATGAAACACTGAATAAACAGTTTGTTGAAATATATATGTA